>CAUYSK010075527.1:0-11178 GCA_963575035.1 Avahi laniger
CTGTAGTCCCAGCTACTTGGGAGGCTGAGGCAGTAGGATCGCTTGAGCCCAGGAGTCTGAGGTTGCTGTGAGCTAGGCTGACGCCACGGCACTCACTCTAGCCAGGGCAACAACGTGAGACTCTGTCTCAAAAAAAAAAAACAAAAAACTCTCACCTTGGCTTACTTTGTGGCCTTGGCTAAACTGTTAACTCAACCCAGTTGTATGGATATTACTGACCCACCTGATACGCAAAAGAGGGTATATAACACTTTATATCTTAATGCTGTTTGTAAATATAACTTATCTTTCATCCTTAACTCAGACACACACAATTTTCAACCACACCATGTTGTCAGGCTAAGAGAATAAAAACCAGTCATGCTTAGCCTAGTGGGCACATGGTGAAAATACAGTCAGTTCGTGGCCTTTCTAAAAAGTTCAGTGATCAGACACAAACAAGGGTAGGGTGGGTCCCCAGACCAGAGTGAACAAAGCCAGACTGTGCAGAACATGAACAGAAAGCTGGGAATCTGGTTTCAAAAGCCATGGTGTGGTATTAGAGGGTTTTGAAGTCACACCCTAAGGGCAAATCAGTTACAAGACCTGACTTAAGGAACCTTTTATGAAACATTTCCTTAACAAATCTGAGGGAGTTTGTTCCTTGGAGACAGACCTTTTCTGACCCAACAGAACAAAGTGAAATGATAGATCTATTTGGGTACTCTAAATTTGCCCTGCAAACATCTTCATTTCAATATTGGGGCCACACTTAGGAAAGAAACTGTGACCAATATTTAGATTTATATTAGCAAACAATGCTCCTACTGGAACTATTCTATGCTAATAAAGTTTAATGAACACTTAGTTGTATATGCTTAAATGTTATACCAATTCTGTTAGAGACAGCGGTCCTGTCCTCTAGCTGCTTCCACAATCTCAAAAACCGAAATTTAAAAATCACTGCAGAGAGACAAAAGACAAAAAAACAGGGTAAAAATAAAACCAGCATTTCCCTTTTGCCTCATGCATCGCCAACCATCTTCCTCCACAAGCACTTCCTTCCTACACTCTCTTACAGTATAGCAATCTCATCTGAAGCCACTTGATTTATTTTAATTCACTTTCAACTGACAACAGTCATCTCCAGATGGAGATCCTAGGAGAGATTAAAACCCAGTATACATTAGAATACACGTGTACAAATGTAATCTACTAGTAGCTCACAAAAGGGACAAAAGCAATAGGAAAGGCATAGTTAGAACTTAGTTATTTTTTAAAAATGTCTAGAAGGACCCATTCCTGTGATATGAAGATGAATAGAGCCAGCTTTTCACTTCTGACCTACAACCTAAACCTGGAAGGTTAATGCCTAAGAACATTTTCTGGAGCAGTGTGAGAACAGCAGTCTGTTTTTCCCTCTACTAATCAGAAGAGACAGATTCAGATGAATGGGATACTGCAGTGACAACCTGAGCACTAATACCTGTCTCTCTTCCTCTACCCAATCCCCTTCAAAAGCCCAAACGGTGGTTAAAACAAAGACTTGCGCTCCCTTATTAAGCTAAACAACAAACACCTGTGAGAACAGAACACTGCTATCCTTTGGGACTCAATGCCAAAAACCACACATGGCTGAGTTCTTAAGAGAGCTGAACACTGACTGATTACTGTACTCACTCCCCTAATCTTTCCTCTGTACTTCTTTCACAAAATTAATCTAGGTATGTAAAACTCTGTATCCTGTTTTTCCCCCTCTACCATCTGAGCATTTTCTCATGTCATTAAGAATTGTACAAAAATCCCCTTTTTAGTTACTTAACTCTCGATCATATGGGTATACCACAACATAATCATTCCCCTAAGGCTGGACACTTAGATAGATTCCAGGTTTCACCAAATAATGCTGTGATGTCCATCCTTCATATAAATCACATCTGATTATTTTCTTGGGATAGATTCTTAAGTAGAATCGGTGGACATAAAATTTTCAAAGGCTCTAAGCTGTCTTCCAGAAAAACCACCAATTTACATAACTCGCAGAAGTCTATAAGAGTGCTGCATCCATAGCAACTTTAAGCATTCTCTTTTTAAAAATCTTTGCTAGGTTGACTGGTAAAAATTTGTTTCCACATGTTTACTGGTCATTTGAACTCCTGTGACTTGTCTTAATATAGTTGGTCTTTGAGGCATTATATTCTAAGTTATACTTAAAATCAGATTTTAAAAAAACTAAGTAGGACCACTTTTAAAGAAGAAATGGACCCACGTTCATAGTACCCCATATGCACACAGGTCTGTTAACAGAAAACAAGTCTTCCATGAGACTAGAGTCTACAATAATAGCCTGTCATCAAAATACATACCCACTTGGGCATTGTAACAACACATTTTATATGTTATGTATACGGTTAAATTTAGCTAATTTTTAATTAGTATTAAAGTATAATTTATATTAGAAAGCAAATTTTGGCCGGGCGCAGTGGTTCATGCCTGTAATCCTAGCACTCTAGGAGGCCGAGGTGGGAGGATTGCTTGAGCTCAGGAGTTCGAGACCAGCCTGAGCAAGAGCAAGACCCCGTCTTTACTATAAATAGAAATAAATTAGCCACACAACTGAAAACATATATAGAAAAAATTAGCCAGGCATGGTGGCTCATGCTTGTAGTCCTGGCTACTCGGGTGGCTGAGGCAGGAGGATTGCTTGAGCCCAGGGGTTTGAGGTTGCTGGGAGCTCAGCTGATGCCATGGCACTCTAGCCTGGGCAATGGACAAAGACTCTGTCCCAAAAAAAAAAAAAAAAAAAAAGAAAGCAAATTTTGAATCAACAGTTAAAATTTTATAAAGAATTTACTTTGTGGGAAGGAGGAAACACCATGACTACACTAAGTGGCAAAAATCAATACTAAAAATAAGCCTTACTTTATAATTCGCATTTTAAAAATCTTTTAGTAGTCAGTAAGTTATACAACTATCCATCTGTCTGAAAGGGGCTAAATTTCTAGGCAACAGATTAAAAAACCTAATACTAATGTAAATATTATGTTTGTAATATAGTAAATAAAACCAAAGAACTGCCCTATTTATCCCTGCCCCCCCTTTTTAATATAAAGAAAGCATTCTTTTATTTTTTTAGCAGATAGAATCCTAGCTAGGATATCCAATGCTTGCTTACTCCCTTTGACTGTTAATTCTAGCAGGTAGTTCCGCTGATAAGCCTGTTTAAAAGTTCAAGTGCTTCTGTTTATAAGCACACACAGACCAAAACTAATTCACAGAGAGGAAATAGATCTGCTAGCAACAAGGGTACTTTTGTTAAAAACAAACAGGTATTTCTTGACAATTACCAGCCTCAACCAATTAGGCCCAGGTCACTAACACAATTTTCTTAGCTCAGGGAAGGACAGACATGGGCTTGCTGCCCCTCAGAACTGACAGCCATTCACTATTGAAAAGTACTACTTTGATTGTGGGCAACTTCCCCTTAGTTAACCAGTTGTAATTCTTCCTCATGATCCATGCAGAACCCTTACATTACAATCAAGGGATCTCAAAAGGGGAGGTACCGTTAAAACTCTTAACTGCATTTAGAGGTCAAACCCAAATTAAATGCTAAGGTAACATTGCTTCTGGAGGACTACAGTACTCATGTTTTGAAGGAAAATGAGCATACTTTAGTAAAGCAAGACAGAGCTAAGAACTTGTGTGATCACATTAATACAACAAGACAAGGACAATTAGTAATCAGTCAATCCTAAGAGCTATACACAGATGACAGGACAGCCACGTAGTCTTTAAACGAAGAACTTGGCATGAAATGCTGCTCCTTTGGCCAACCTTTATTTATAGGAAGAAATGAACAAAGTGGGGCAATGTATTAGTTTTCTTTTTTGTCTTTTTCTTTTCTTTTGAGATAGAGTCTTGTTCTGTCATCCTGCGTAGAGTGCAGTGGCGTCATTGCAGCTCAGTGTATTAGTTTTCTATTGCTGCTGTAATAAGTTATCAAAAATTTAACAGTTTAAACAATACAATTTTATTATAGTCCTGTAGAAGTCCAATACAGGTTTCTGGGCTAAAATCAAGATATCAGTAGGGTTGTGTTCATTTCTGGGGTTCTAGGGGAGAATCTGTTTCCTTGCCCTTTCTTGAGGCTGTTCCTTCGCTTATGGCCCACCTTCTCTATCTTCGAAGCCAGCAATGTTTCATCTCTCTGCGTCTTTCTCCTGTAATCATTTTCCATAGTCTCTCTTACACTTTTAAGGATTCCTGTGATTTTACACTGGTCTCACCCAGATAACCCAGGATAATTTCCCTATCTTTCAAAAAAAATTTATTTTTTTATTCTTTTAGAGACAGGGTCTTGCTCTGTCACTCAAGCTGGAGTGGCAGTGGCACAATTATAGCTCACTGTAACCTTGAACTCCTGGCCTCAAGCAATTCTCCAGCCTTAGCCTTCTGAGTAGCTAGGACTACGCACCACTACACACTAGCTAACTTAAAAAATTTTTTTGTAGAGATGGAGTGTTACTATGTTGCCCAGGCTGGTCTCAAACTCCTGGCCTAAAGTGATCCTCCTACCTTACCTTCCAAAGTGCTGGGGTTACAGGTATGAGCCACAATACCGGGCCTAATTTCCTTAAGATCAGCTGATTAGCAATCTTAATTCCAACTTCCCCTTGCCACATAACCTAACATATTTACTAGTTCCAGGATTAGGACAAGGACATCTTTGCGGGGAAGGGGGTGCATTTCTCTGCCTACCACAGGCAGTGGCTCCTCTCCTACCACCATGTTTCAAATCTGGCACAGATGCACTAAAAGCATCTGTGCTTGGGACAATAGGCATTCAGTGTCTACTGGAATTGGGAATAGGGTGCCTCCTACTCTACAAACTGGGTAAACATTGATTAACACAAATGATTTCACCATATTACTCCCTTTCATAGCTTAAGGAGTTAAATGAGAGGTTCCTGGGGTCCATAAGCTATAGATTTCAGAGGGTGGTCTATGAACTTGGATGGGAATAAAATTACAATTTCATTTTCACTAACTTCTAACTGAAATTCAGCACTGTCTTTAATCATAAAGATAGGCAACAGACCGTAATAGCAATAGCAATACCCGAGATTATAATTAACAGATATTAGATATTTTATATATTATAGCTGTTACAGATCTCAAAGTATCATTTATGCTCATTTCTATTTAAAAATTATGATAATTTCATAATATGGTAATTTAAAAATTACGGTAATCATACCTGTTTCCAGATCTTATTTAAAGCATTAAAAAGTATATGTTACTAATATAAAATTGTTTTAATGTGTTGACAACTGATTTTCAACATAATTGGTTTCCTTTGTAATCTTATGTATTTTATTTTATATATTTAAAAACATTATTCTGGAAATGTATCCACAGGCTTTACTGCCCTGCCAATGGGCCCATAATACTCAAAAAGGTAAAGAATTTTTGATATAAAGAGTAGAGGGACTAATGAAAATGGAAAAGGGGAGGCTGGAAGGGTGGGGAAAGTGAGCATGAAGCTGACCATGAGCAAGGCCATTAGAGACCTCACGATCTCCTGAAATTTAGCTACAGACATTCTCCTGAATTCTCTGATGTAATTTCCATAAACTTTTTGGGTCTCAAACTAACAGAACTTAGATGGGCCCAGAAAACGGCAGAAGGATCAGAGTACTAATGGGTGGATTACTTTCTAAACTAAAAACGCAAACCCAGCTCAAATCTGCTTGAAAGCAGAATGAAGTCACGGCTGTCCATCTGACTAAGCAAAAGAATAAGCCAGAAAAAGTTGAGCAACAGCTTTTCCCAAAGATGAGATACTTATGGCTACTTGGTCTGGCAACTATCAACTATTCATGATTTATTTATGCCAAAAGTTACTTAAGAGTGCTGAGAAGCTTTGAGGACGAAGGGAGAGAAATTAGAGTGTTCTTTTTCTTCTTTCCCCTCCTAACCCAATGAACTGCAAATGGCCACGTTATCAGAGCTGCTTACCACCTGAGTAAGCAAAGGGGCAGCAACTCCCTCCAGAAATCACAACTGAGACCTTTGGTGTTTTTGTCATAAGCCCCAAACTCTAATTTTAAATAAATTTTCAGTTGGGTTATTAGTCATTTTTAAAAGTCTTCTCCCTTTATTCTAAAAGTAGTGCTTTATAAATACTTTTATTAGCTTTTCCTCTATAACTCTGAAGCTAAGTTAACTTCTGGTACAATTCAATGATGAAGAAACCAATGAGTCTATTGGCCACACATGGTGGCTCATACCTGTAACCCTAGCACTTTGGGTGAACTAGTTGGGAGGATAGCATGAGGCCAGGAGTTCAACACCAGCCTGAGCAAGAGTGAGACACACATCCCCTTCCTCTTTGCCATCCTCTTGCAAAATAGAAAAATTAGCCAGGCGTGGTGGCATATGCCTATAGTTCCACCTGCTTGGGAGGCTGAGGCAGGAGGATCACTTGAGCCCAGGAGTTTGAGGCTGCAGTGAGCTATGATGATGCCACTGCACTCCAGCCTGGGTGACAGAGGGAGACCCAGTTTCAAAAACAAAAACAGATCATTCCAATCCTACAAACACTCTTGAAAGAAGAGAAAAAGACAAAGTACCATATAATCTCGATCCCAAAACTTTACAAGGTCTCAAGAGAAAGAAAAACAGGTTTATCTTATGAACATAGATGCAAAAATTCTGAAGAAAAATATCAGCAATCTAAATTCAGCAATGTATAAAAAAGGAATATATGCTGGTGAGGAGGGGGTGAAAGAGGAACACTCATATACTGTGAGTGGAAATGCAAAGTAGTGCAGCCATTGTGGAAAACAGTATGGAGGTTCCTCAAAAAATAGAACTACCATATGATCCAGCAATCCCACCACTGGGTATATCCTGAAAGAAAGGAAATCAGTGTATTGAAAAGCTATTTGCACTCCCATGTTTATTTTAGCACTATTCACAATAGCCAAGATACGGAATTAACCTAAGTGTCCATCAACGGATGAATGAAGAAAGAAAAATGTGGTACATATACACAATGGAATATTATTCAGCCATTAAAAAGAATGAAATCGGCCGGCAAGGTGGCTCACACCTATAATCCTAGCACTCTGGGAGGCCGAGGCAGTAGGATTGCTTGATCTCAGGACTTTGAGACCAGCCCGAGTAAAAACAAGACTAAAAATAGAATCTCAGACCTCATCCCAGGCCCCAAAGTCAGAAACCTAGGCTTTAGACTCAGCAATTTGCATTTTAACATTAGCTGTCCTTTAGCCGGGTATAGTAGCACACACTTGTAGTTCCAGCTACTCGGGAGACTGAGGCAGGAGGACCGCTTGAACCCAGGAGTTTGAGGTTGCTGTGAGCTAGGCCGATGCCCAGGCAACAGAGTGAGATCCTGTCTTGGGAAAAAAAAAAAAAAAAAAAAGTCTTTTGTTTAAAAATTCTTGTCAAAACAGGAATAGAAGGAAACTTTACATGTATACAACATGTAATCGTCAGAGTAATTAGCATATCCATCACCTCAAACATGTATCATTTGTATTACGAACATTCAAAATCCTCTATTCTAAGCCAGGCGCAATGGCTGACACCTGCAATCTTAGCATTTGGGAGGCAAAGGTGGGAGGATCGCTTGAGCCCAGGAGTTTGAGGTTGCAGTGAGCTACGATGACGCCACTGCACTCTAGCCCTCGGTGACAGAGTGAGACCCTGTTTCAAAACAAAAAAAAAACCTCTCTCCCAGCCTTTTGAAAATATACAATATATTTAGATAACCATATTCACCCTTCAGTGCTGCAGATCATCAGAACTCATTCCTCCCATCTAACCATACTTTCGTATCCATTAACCAACCTATCCCCATTAAACTAGTTTTAAAAAGAGCTGAGGTGATATTGTAAAACAGTGCAACCACCATGAAAAGCTATATGGAAGTTCTTCAAAAAATTGGAAATATAATAGAACCACCACATGATCCAGGAATCTCATTTCTGTGTATATACGCAAAAGAATTAAAAGCAGGGTCTTGAAGAGATATTTGTACACCCATGTTCACAGCAGTACTATTCACAATACCCAAGTAAAAGCAACCCAAATGTCCACTGGCAGATGAATAAACAAAATGTGGTATATACATTATTACTCAGCCTTAAAAAGGAAGGAAATCTTGTCACATGCTACCACATGGATCAACCTTGAGAATATTATGCTAAGTGAAATAAGCCAGTCACAGAAGAATAAATAGTGCATGATTTTACTTATATGAGGTGGCTAAAGTAGTCAAATTCACAGAAACAGAATGTAGAATGGTGATTACCAGAGGCTGGGGAGGAGGGTAAAAAGAGGAACTATTATTTAATGGGTAGAGAGTTTCAGATTTGCAAGATGAAAAAGTTCTGCAGCTCTGTCTCACAACAATGTGAATATACTTGACGCTGCTGAACTGTACGCTTGAAAATGATAAAGATGGTAAATTTTGGTGTTTTTTTATTGTTGTTTTTCAGGGACAGGGTCTCCCTCTGTTGCCCAGGCTAGAGTGCACTGGCCAATGTAGCCTTAGCCTGAATAGCTGGGACTACAGATGCGTGCCACCACACCTAGCCAATTTTTAGATTTTTTTTTTAGAGATGGAGGTCTCACTATGTTGTCCAGACTGGTCTAGAACTCCTGGCCTCAAGCAATCCCTGTCTCAGACTCCCAAAGTGTTGGGATTACAGGTGTGAGCCACCACATCCGCTTGTTATTTTTTTTTTTTATCACATTTTTTTTTTAAAAAGCTGATTTGCCGGCCGCACTCATAACATGTTACATTGATTACAGATTTAGGGCTGGATTCTAAAAAGAGAAGGTCCTTTCCTGCCTAAATGCTACTACATAACTTATATTTATATAACTCTCTGTAGTCTATAAAACACTATTAGGAGCTAACTACTAAACAAGACTTTTGAATATCTAAAATTTATAATGTTCATTAATCTTTAACAACAGAAGACACATGTAAATTCTTGACTAATCAAAGAATAATTATTCAACATATGATTTTTCAAGTCCCTTGCTATTCCTTCTTCATTCTATTTCATTTTTTCCAGACATTTCTATAATCCTTAGGGTTTCTATTCAAGAATAAGAGTAACAGGGAAAAATTCTAATTATCTGATATATCATCAAGAGAAGTTGCCAGATTTGGCCAAAATCTGAACTGAGGATATCATTTATTTACGATTTTCTCCTTTCTCTCAGCACATGAAAGCCCTCCACAGTCTTCCCTTTTATTTAGAGGGCAAATCTAATTGTGGTCCTGGCATACTGCTAAAGAGAGATGAGCATATAAGAACTCCTGGGAAGGAAAATAAAAGAACTTGCTTCAATTCTAATCACTCAGGTTTAGAAGTCTACAAGTAAGACCAGTGAGGTCAAATGAGTTGTAAAAATGTGCATGCCATTTATAGTCTTTTTTTGAACATTATAATTTTAAGAGTTAGGAGAGCCAAAGGAATGGCTTCAATTCAGTGTCTTGTTTTATTAATGAAAAATTAATCCTATCCTAGAACTAAGAAGGTTTTAACTTACAAAGATACATATCTGGATTTAATTCTATGTCAAAGATGCAGATAATATATTTAGAGTTTTAGACCTTTTTATTTATAAGCCCACAAAGTAAGAGGCAGAAAGAAGATAAGGTCTTAGTAGTTTTAAGAATCAGAACCTACACAAGCTGGTTGTCAGTCTTAAAGCAATGACTTCAGGTTTATTTTAATAATTCTTTTAACTTCAGTCTCTCCCATTCAAGTACTGGTTTACAGATTCTGAAATGCATATCATAGGCTGCTTTCAATTATAAATCAAATCACATTGTTATTACTGCATTAACAAAGCTTCTTGGGCTGTAAAAGAGAGCAGATGGGATGATTAACAACAGCAGCTGTTGTATCAATGTACAGGAAATTACATGCATACCATAAATTAGTTTTAAATTTTACATGCCTCAGCTTCCCAATTCTTCAATGTCCCTCTCTGTCTCCAAGATGCAACAAAAACAACATGACAATTAACTTAAATCAGTAAGATGCTATTAAAGTCATTAAGTGCCAATTTTGATGGCTTTTAGCTAATCAAACCAATCTTATTACTAGTTAATTTTTATTTTAGTAAACTATATTACCCATTTTTGGGTTAACTTTTCCAACCCATTATTAGATATTGTGGGTTTTTTAATTCTTAAAGTAATTCTAGTTTACAAGATGCTCATCAACAAATACAGTTCAATCCCTCAAAAAAGTAAGCACTCTTTAAATGTTTATTAAGTGGAAAGAACTGTTCTAAGTGCTTTACAGGTATTTTAATTTAATTTTCACAATAGTGGTAGAGGTAAATACTATTATTATTCACATATTACAGGTAAAGAAACTGTAGAGAGTAATTAAGTACCTTGTCTAAGCTAAGCTAGCAAGCAGTAGAGCCTCGATTTAAGTCAGACTTCAAAGACCACATTCTTTTTTTTTTTCTTTCAACATATTATGGGGGTACAGATGTTTAGGTTACATATGTTGCCCTTACCTTCCCCCAAAGATCACATTCTTAATTACTTTATTCTTCAATCTTGTTCTTTAACATACAGAAGTGCTGAAATTCCCTATCTTCTCTGTCTCACACCTAAAGCATTTATTGGATTATAATTTGCATTTACTTGCTGTTTAACAAGACAGTCACAGTTTAGTGAACAATCTTGGGGTCTTGCCTTCCTGCAGATTAACAACAGAGCAGCCAGCTCAAAAAATGGCTCACAGGTGGCATTTCAGTTTCCTTAGCAACTCAATTTCCCTAGATCAAATCTAAATAAAAATAATTACGTTTCTGTGGCAGAACAAGGTCATTCTGAGTGCCGGGGGGGGGGGGGGGGGGGGGGGGGGGGGGGGGGGGGGGGGGGGGGGGGGGGGGGGGGGGGGGGGGGGCGGGGGGGGGGTGGGGGCGGGGGTTCGGCGGTGGGGGAGTGGTGGCGGGGGGGGGGAGGGGGGGCGGGCTGGGGGTGGGGCGGGGCGGGTGGGGCCCTCGTCCACGTGCCTTCGTTGGGGCGCGGGCCGTGGGGTCCCGGGCTTCGGGTCGCGGGCGGGCCGCGGGGTCGCGCCAGGTCCGGGGGGCCGGGGCCGGGGCCCGCAGCGCCAGGGACCGGGGCGG
>CAUYSK010075530.1:0-26277 GCA_963575035.1 Avahi laniger
GTAGTCCCAGCTACTTGGGAGGCTGAGGCAGTAGGATCGCTTGAGCCCAGGAGTTTGAGGTTGCTGTGAGCTAGGCTGACGCCACGGCACTCGCCCCAGGCAAGAAAGTGAGACTCTGTCTCAAAAAAAAAAAAGAATATAACTGTTTTAGGTACTATAGATTTTAGATACGCAAGTGCTTTTCAGTGTTGTCACCTCTAATCTTATTTATTTTTCTCAGGGCTTTTTTAAATTAATGGCACTGTAAACTATAAGAATCATCATGAACTTCTGCTTAAAATTCATCTTTTAATAGGAAAACATAAGAGAACATTAATTTCCATTAGATTAATTTACTTCCTTTTAGTCCTGAAGTTCCAGTGGACAGAGGACACTGAATTAAAATTAGATCGTTGTGACAGGTAGGGAACAACCTTTTTTAACAATATTGAATAATAACTTATATTTATTGTAATTTTTGTATACATATGAGTTTTTCTTTAAAATGAACTAATTTTTACCAGGCTATTTTTTCAAGTGAAGTAAAATATCAGTTGACTAAGGAAACTTTATTACACACACATACCAGCAGTGAACATGGGCTTGGATTGATTGTTCTGTGAGGTCCCTGTAAATTATAGAAATCTCATTTAATATTATTCAGATTCTTTAACTTAGTGAAAATAAAAAGCTAACAAATTTGTCCTTTTTTAAATTTTAATGTATTCTTAACATATATTTTCTTGTCATTTTTGTTTACTTTGTTTTAATGAGCATATGTATTGGATTTAGCTTAAATAATCTTAGTTTCCAGGACTACTCAGAAATGAATTTAATTGATGTATTAAAATCTATATAGTTGGAAGGAAGTGATAAGACACTACTTGGAAATGGTCTTATAACTTGGGTTTGGACAGTCACTCATCACTTAGCTGGTGGTCAGATTTTGAGTTCCTTCAACAGTTCTGAAGTTATGAACCAATAAACAAGCAGAAAAAGGTCTCTGAAAAAACATTTATTAAATACCTTCTATATGCATCAGAAACTGTGCTAACACTTAGTACAGTTTTATTTAATTCTCACAATAACCCATATCTGGTTCATGATTAAGGAAACAAACGCAGAGAGGTTAACATAAAGATTAAAATTTAAGTCTTTTTTACTCCAATTTTAGAGCATTTTTTAATATAAGTGTGTCAGTGGTCTCCAATGCAACCCCCAGATTCAGTGATTCACTAGATGTACTCATAGGACTCAGCATATAGTTGTATTCACAGCTAAAATTTATTACAGCAAAAGGATTTAAAGCAAAATTAGTAAATGGAAAAGGCATGTGGAACAAAGTCCAGAGGAAGCTTGTCACACGTTTCTAGAGTCATTTCCTTGTGGAGTCATATATGATGTGCTTAATTCCTCTAGCGTCAAGTGTGACAACACATGTGAAATGTCTACCAAAGAAGCTCATTAGAGACTCAGTGCCCATGCTTTTTATTGAAGGCTGGTCACGTAGGAACTTTCTGTCTAGCATGTACCAAAATTGCAGACTCCCATAAGAAAAGTAGATATTTAACATACACCACTTTATTTGTTCAAACATTTAGGCCCTGTGAACCACTCCTATCAGTTGTGGAATGGTGGGAACCTTCCTGAAATCCAAGTTTCTAGGTACCAACCATCATGGACCAGTCTTGCAAGCAGGCCTCTCTAAGGATAACTGTCTCAAGACTGCTCTTTTCTGCACAGTCCATCTCCATTGGCACTTGGCCAAGGTGTTTTGACAGCTACCCCCTTTAAAGGTCCAGTTAAAACAAATTTCATTAATTATAAAGGACTACCATAGAAAGCCAAGTGGC
This sequence comes from Avahi laniger, assembly GCA_963575035.1. NCBI lineage: Eukaryota > Metazoa > Chordata > Mammalia > Primates > Indriidae > Avahi > Avahi laniger. The sequence goes on from CAUYSK010075530.1 coordinate 1,833, forward strand.
TTCCTCTTTAAGTTCCTGCATTTAAATTTCTTTTTATCTGGCCTAAGTCATCAATTCAGACACAGCACAAATCTGGCTAAGTTGAGGGTGACCTGTATGCTTTTCAGGGCTTTTCAGCAGTGTCATGATAAGGTACATGTGAAAGATGTACAATTCCAGAGGCCACTCATAGTACCCCTGGAAACAAAGAGTTAACAATTGTTAGGATACCTCAAACAGTGCATATATAGACAGTCCCCAGCTTATGATGGTTTGACTTACAAATTTTTGACTTTATGATAGGTTTATTGGGGCATTAAATGCACTTCTATTTTCATCAACCCCTTGGTTGATTTGCATAAATGCATTTTTGACTTAATGATATTTTTTATTTACAATGTCCTTATTGGGACATGACCTAATCATAAGTCAATCATAAGTCGAGGAGCATTTGTAGTAGTTAGTACAGGTTAACAGGGTCCCTAGTAACCTCTCACCATTGAGTCTCCACTCTAGGGTTCCCAATCCAGTCCAATTAATTCCATTTAGTGTTTGGTTTCAGAACTGCCTGAAGGCAGTCAGTTTCAGACAGATTTGCTTGTCTATGATATCAGTTCGTTCTCCTCACACGTATGAATGACACCTGGAGATGTTCTGTGTGAAAGTGCAGGAACTGGGCCAGCCTCTGCTGTCTCATAATCAGGGCTGCCAGGTGTGATCATAGGCTCAGTCGTCAGTTTGGATTCAAAGTGCTCAAAACACTTGGAAAGGCAGCATGGGAACGTTTCCTTCAGGAAGAGGGGAACACTTCCCCAAACAATTCTGAAAAACTAAGATTATTAATGCCCTTTCCCATGCCTCCCCAGGTACCAGGTTTTTGTTTTGTTTCTGGTGTTAAAAAATCAGTGTGTCCAATTTAGAAACCCTAACTTTATAGTTTTTCAGTTATCTCTTGTTCTCAATCAAATTGTTTTGTCCAGAAGGGTTGAGTACAACAGGGAATAAAGTATTTCCTCAGAAAAACATTTTTGTATAATTTAATCAGAAAGACACATTTTGTTCAGGAATTGTTCAGGATGAACTCCTGAATTTTCAAAAATTTTCATAATGGTTTTGTAGAACTTCCTCTTTTTTTCTGACCAGTTACCTAGTGAGCAGTCTAGGAAAATATTAATACAATCCCTTTTTGGGGAAAGCTTCATTTCATAATCAATCTACCTTACTATAATGTGTACACCAGAAGGAAGGTGAAGGAAGTAGAGTCAGGTTATCAGTCCATTGTTGTAAATTGCAGCTAATCAGGAAACCTGAACACAGGTCAAAAGCAGTGAGACATCTCCTAGAGGGAGTCCAGGATCCAGTCTGGAGTAGGTGGAGGGGTCATACTCCTTGTGATATGTCCTAACTTGCAGCTTTTGGCAGGTATCACAAGTTAGGAATGCAGTTAGCCACTGCATCAGAAATAGAGTCAGTCAGCAGCCCAATTTTACATTGTCCCATTAGAGAATAAGCCCTTTCCTGTGGGCATTTGGATTTGACCCAGACAATCCAGCTGGTATCCATTGATGTTTTTCATAGTTTAAGGCCCACAGAGGGATGTCTTAAATCTGCAACAGTCTGAGAGTCTGAATTTTGTTCATTGAGCCTATGTCTTCTTTCATTCAGCAGAGCTCATGCTGTGGCTGAAAGGCCCATATCAGACATACCAGATTTTATCTCATAGTCGGGCACAGACAATTAGGATATGTGAATTCAGAATTCCAAAAAAGTTAGCAGCTAGGTTTTTGCAACAGGAAAGCCAAGATTCTGTAAGGCCATAGAGCTGTGTTCTAAGTGACAAGCAAGGCTTTCTTAAGCCCTTTTTATCTTGTCAATGTTAGAATCCAAATTGACCAACTGGAAGAAAAGCACATCAGGCAGAAAAATCATCAGCTTTTAAGGGTCAGACATCTGATTTCATAAGAGCTCATTAGCAACTAAAACTGGTTTTTAAACCTCCAAAAGTATGTGTACATCTAGAGATTGCCTCTCCTTTTATATGTCCTCTTTTGCAGAGGCTTCAATAGGCAGAAACATCCGTTACGGAGACTTAACTCTATGTGTTTAAATTTCAATCTGCTCACCAGCAGTAAAAAGCAAGGAAATTTTTCTTTTTAGCTGTACCTGATTAGTATGATCACTCTAGCATATAACTTTCTACATCAGTTTTGTTATATATCCAGACGCAATGCCCACAAAATATGGAACTATTTTGTGAAAGTTTCTCTTTTTTTCCTCATAATAATTTTTGCACATTTATTTAAATCCCTAGCAGTAAATGTCACATTCATAGGTTCACATTACAGCAGTGGGGGTGGGGTTTGGTGTAGATCCTGGCTGGAATGCAAGGTGGAAGGGGTTGGTGCAGTGGCAGCTAGACTGAAGAAACTGTTAGAGGGCATTGCCCTCCCCTGTTCCCCCTTTTCCCTCTAAGTTTATCTAAAGCTGGGAGTTGATTTAACCCTTTTCTGTTTACTTGGAGGAGAGTACAATGTAAAGTTCTAACATTTTTGGCCCCTCCAAAGCTTACCTTTGGTAGTGTTTGGCCTCTTTACCCTCCCATTTGGCAGGAAAAAACAAAAATAAAGACATCACCCGGAATGTACTCCCCGTCCCTTCACTTTAGCCAATATAGGCAAAGCAGCCAGGGAATCAGCAGACCAACTATTCTGACGTTGGATCTATCATTTTCAAATTTCATAGGCAACTTTTATCTGTCAGAGAACAGCTCATAACGCTGTCTAATATCTTGCATAATTACATAGCTACCCAGGCATCAAAAGTTCCTCATACTCTACCTCTTTATCCTTTCTTTTCCCAAACAATGCTTTCACCATATTTTATTGAGATGGACTGGTGAATCCCGCTTCTAATACCACTGTGTTCAGGAATCCTGAAGACTACCCCCAAGTTCAGTCATCCTCCTAGAGGACCCACAGCTGTTGTATTCACAGCTAAAATTTATTACAGCAAAACAATTTGAAATAGAATCAACAAAGGGAAAAGGTACATGGAGTGAAGTCCAGAGAAAACCAGGCACGAGCTTCCAAGAATCTTCTTCCTATGGAGTCACACAAGATGTGCTTAATTTCTCCAGCATTGAATTGTAACAAGTCGTATGAAATGCTGACTACCAAAGAAGCTCATTAGAGACTCAGCACTCAAGATTTTTATTGAAGGCTGGTCACCTAGACACCTTCTGTCTAACATGTACCAAAACTTCAGACTCCTAAAAGAAAAGCAGGTGTTAACATATACCACATTATTTTTTCAAACAATTTAGGCACAGTGAACCACTCCTGTCAGTTAGAAAATGGTGGATTTCAGGGACCCCTTCTGAAATCCAAGTTTCCAGGTACCCAACCATGGACCAGTCTTGCAAGCAGACTTTTCTAAGGATAGCTGTCTAAAGCTTGCTATGTTAACTCTTCAAAAATAGGGTAGAGTGCCCTCAGACAAATGAGGCTAATATGTAATACTTAAAAAACTTGATTTAACTTAATTCATTTAGGTTCAACAGGACAACAAAGAAGAAACAGTGAGAGCTGCTAGAAGTGAAATAGTTTTATACTCTGATATAATATAATACTTCTAGATTTTCCCCCATAAAAATAATAATTGAAAAAGTGTACGATACAATGAAGGACACAGCAAAATTATGAAGACTCACTGACTTTAAAACAGTGTGTAGTGGAGTTGAGTCTTTTCCAATGAAGATAATCTAAACAATTGTGTATTATAGCAATTTCGTATTTGTTGTTTGTGGTTAGTTTGAGAAAGGGCATTGTACTCTTTTAATATTATTTTGTAAACTTGTACTAATTTTGTATGTACATAATTATTAGAGATGTGTTAGGAAGTTCAGTTCTCTGAGATGTAAACATGAAATTCCCAATTAAAGTTCATGTTTTAAAAATTTCAAGTGTTTAATACTACTTACAAACTAAAAATTAATGATTCCCTTTAAAATAATATTTAACTGTGAATTTCCAAACTTCTATACATAGTGTGTAATTTTTATCTTTTTTCTTTAATTGAAAATACGATTGATTTAAGTTTAGAGAGTCTCCGTTGAAGCTAAAGGTTTACCTTCAGGGACATAAGTAAATTTTGTCTTTGTTTCAGATGCGTCAGCTTTAGAACTTGGCTTCCTAATTCCAAGATAAACTCTTCCAATTTAACATTTTAACTTATGTTTTCAAAATAAGGGCAATACAGTATTGAAAAATTATAAAAACAAACACTGCTGAATAGAGATGCCAAAGGTGCTGAAATTAAACTATTTGCTGGCAGCATCATAGCATTAGAGCCTGAAGTTTATTTTTCAGTCACTCTATGAAATTCTGAATTCAAAGTTTGAAAAATTATTGTGAAGAATTAAAGTATAACGTAACATTTTTTTTCACTGTTTAAGGAATTTTTATTAAAGCAAGAATTTTATAATCCAAATTATGTTTCCTTGCTCAGCTGTCAATTCTGTTACTTAACAGAACTGACATTCTGAGCTATTCCACAGTAAAGAATTACAAAATTAAAGAAAGGAATGCTTTACATTTTTAACATAACATTTTGAGTCATTGAAAATTCAAATGTATGGAAGCTGAATACTACTACTTAAATGGAAAGCTGTGATCATTACAGGTAATTATGTTTTCGTAAGAAATGGAAAAGTTAGAATGATGTTTCATACAGTAGTTGTATCCTAAGTTTAGACAGCTTTCTGCTTGTGGACTTCACGTTAGCTAATTTCAGTGTTCATTTGCCAGTTTGGCAGAAAGAAGCAGTCTTTTGAAAGTATATTTTTGCAGCTATTTTCATGTCTTCCTTTTCTAACTGCAGTAATCCTTTTCTACACTGTGAAAGCTATGTAGATCTAAAAGCTATCCAAGACAAGCCAGAATATGTTGGATTATCTTCTTTTCCTTGCTTACTGAGAAGCCTGAGACAGCTAACTGGCATTGATTTTTTTTTTATTACTATCATGATAATTCTTTTGTGTTTATGCAGTCATTTTATTTTGAATGCTGCCATATTAAGACTTTGGAATAACAGAAAAGTGAATTTTAATTCTAGAATACATATTACAGGGAAATTGCTTTCTTTGTTAAAAGAACTTTGTTAAGCTCAGGTCATTTTCACTACTCTTTAATCCTTGGAAGTTTTCCTGTAGACTGTGGATATTCATGAACTTCTTCTAGAGTAAAGCCACATTGCAATTCAACCTAATATGCCATTTGGCAAGCTAAACCCCAAATCTCTTAAACCAGACTTCATTTTTAGCAACATTTCAGACTAAGATCTCTTTGCTTGCTTCCAAAGTAGGAGCTGTGTGTGTGTGTGTGTGTGTGTGTGTGTGTGTATGTATATGTATTTTGCATATACTCCCAGTGTGAGGTCTGCCTCCTGCTCCGGGTTTTGCACTTATCAATTGTGTGTCTCTTTCACTTAATATAGTCACACATCGCATAATGGTGTGTGACAGTTGTACCATAAGATTATAATGGAGTTGAAAAATCCCTATTGCCAAGTGACGTTGTAATGTCATTGTGCAATTACTTAATTTTTTTAGATAAATTTAGTGTAGCTTAAGTGTACAGTGTTTGTAAAGTCTACAGTAGTGTACAGTAATGTCCTAGGCCTTCACGTTGACTCACTACTCACTCACCCAGAGCAACTTTCTGTCCTGTAAGCTCCATTTATGGTAAGTGCCATATATAGGCATACTATTTCTCATATACCACATATTTATACTTTATTATTTTTACTGTTCCTTTTCTATGTTTGTTTAGAGACACAAATACTTACCATTGTATTACAATTGCCTGTAGTATTCAGTACAGTAACGTGCTGAACAGGTCTATAGCCTAGGAGCAATAGGCTATGCTATATAGCTTAGGTATGCAGTAGGCTATACCATCTAAGTTTGTTTCAGTACACTCCCACAACAACAAAATTGCCTAACAACCTATTTCTCAGAACATATCCACATGACTGTATGAAATAATGATTTAAAAACTAGTAAAAACACAAATCTTAATGGGTAAGAATTCTTCAGAAATGGAGTATTATGATTAAATGTTATTTAGTTGGTGTTAATTCTTTAGTACCATGACCATGGCTTGTTTTAACCCTTCTTGAATGATTTGCTGAAGGCTTTACTGCTCATTTCTACCTCTCAAAAAAGTAACTATTTTATCTTTTCTTTCTTTAATTAATCAATATTCTCCAGTTTCAATGTTATCCGTTAACATTATCCACCCATATGTAGAAGACACAGGAAAGTATAGATTGCAATCACATTGTTATCTAAACCTTAGAAATGACATTAAAATGGAAATGATATTTTTTTCCTGCTAGATGCCCTCTTTACATAGAAGCTGAATAAAAAATTATGCAATTACAAGATCTCACATGGCAGTATAGGAGATTTTGTTTGTATTTGATAAAAGATACACGGATTCTACACATTTTCAATTATTGAAAGTGTACTTTGTAAATGGAATACCTCTTCACAACTAGTATATTAATTTTATTCCCTGACATATTAGGGGAGGAAGGAAAAGGGTTGGTTATCTATAAAATCATCATCTAAGCTTTGATGTTCACAAAACTTTTTGATTTGGTGGTGACTTTCCTTTAATAAATATTTACTGAGCACCTTTGTGTGCCATTCATTGTTTGACCGATCATAAAATTTCTTTAAACTTTAGCAGATTGTGAGTTTTGTTTTCGGTCTAGTTTATTTATTCTTTTCAACTTCTGCATGTGACATCATTGAAAATATATCAGTTAAATAAAATTTTACCAAATTTATTATAAAGAGTAAAGTAGCAAGACTAGCTCTCTATATATCCCTGGTCACAGATAATATTACAGTAACATTATATTAAATTTGACTCTACTTACCTACCTAGGGCCTGGTTTAAGGCCCTGTATGCTTGAATTTCATACCACTGACGGCCAGGTAAAAGACCTCTCAATTTTGAATGGTGGTCATTGTATTGTCGCTTTAGTTCAACCTGATAATTTAAAAATATATTTAAAATGTAGTAGATAATTAAAGTTCATTTTATATATATTAATTTCTAACAGTCTGAATATATTGTTCTTCAGCACTGATTTTTCTCCATTTCATTTAAAATAGTTTTATTAATCCTTACATGCCTTAAATTATCCCATGCATATAGTTAGCTATGTGATGTCAAACAGTTTTATGGAGATATAATTCATATACAATAAGTTTCACATACTTTCAGTGTACAAGTAGATGAGTTTTGAGAAATGTATAGTCAGAACCACAATCATAATATAGAACATATTCATCACCCCGAAAATTCCCTCCTATTTCCTTTCAGTCAATTTCCTTCCTCTACTGCTGGCTCTAGTATCTACTGATCTGTTTTCTGTTTTACCCATTATAGGATTTCATGTAAATGTTATCATACAGTATGTAATCATATGTGTCTTTTTTCATTAAGCATGCTTTTGGAATTCATCCATGTCAAAATGCATAAGTTCATTCTTTAATGTTTATAAGATCTGGTAAGCTCTACTTTTTAATTGGGATGTTTAGACCATTTACATTTAATGTAGTTATTGTTATCACTGAGTTTAAGACTACCATCTTGATATCTTTTTTCCCATTTGTTCCATCTTCTTTTTATCTTTTGGATCAATTGGTCTTTTTCCCACTAACGCTTCCATTTTATTTCCACTGTTGGATTATTTTCTATATGTCCTTTTTTCTGTGTGATTATTCTTAGGTGAGGGAAAAATGCAGGTTCCCCAACACATAACAGAAACACTCTGCTAGCCCCGAGTGCTCAGCAAAATTGTTACAAAGTAGATTAAATAGGTACCAAGATAACTACTAGGCCTCGGAAAAGTGCCTAGCACTTTTCTTGGGTGCCTCAGAACTTTCTTGCCCTGAAATGGCTGGCTCAAACTGGCCCTGACTGCTTTAGAGCTGCTTTGGGGGTCCTGTAATGCCCTTTAGTTAACTGTAATACTAAAATACCTGCCTAGTGGGAAACTGTAATATCATTAATATAGCATGGGTTGCGTATGATGGTGGTACTACACCTGCATAATGTGTTTCACTATGAACAAGCAAAGATACAATGTAAAAACTTTGCATTATTCATTGGGAAGAGATTTAAGGCAACACCACAGGGTGGGCAGATGCAGATTTTTCATGCAAGAAAGCTCCTGTGGAAGAAATTCCTGTACCACTCAGGAGCAAGTGTCCTAGTAAGTACCCTCTGATAAACTCAGCTAACTTGTCAAGCTGTTCTTGTGTGAGTCATTCTTTGGTTGCTCAGTTCCCTTTCAGTTTGGGGATGGTTTTTCTGTACTGTCCTGGGATTTTCATGAAACACTTGGGTTTACAATATACATCTCTAACTTATTACAGTCTACCTTAAAATAATATACCACTTCACCTATGGTATAAAAACTATACAACAATATACTTCCATTTCTCTTTGACCTCTGTGCTACTGTCATACATTTGAGTTTTACATATACTATAAACCCATAAAACATTGATTATTTTAATGCTTTACGTAGTAAATCTTTTTTAAATAACCTTTTTAGAATAAGTTTAGATTTTTAGAAAAGTTGCAAACATAGTACAGAGATTCCTTATGTCCTTTATCCAATTTCCCCTAATGTTAACATCTTACACTACTATAGTACATATGTCAAACTAAAATTAACATTAATACATTATGTACTTTATTCAGGTTTCCACTTTTTCCAAACAGATAATTATGCCTTAAAAGATATAGTATTCACCCACAGATTTACCATTTCTGGCACTCTTCATTTCATCATATAGATTTAAATTTTGATTTTGGTATCATTTTCCTTCTACCTGAAGAACTTCCTAATTTAACATCAGTTAGTAGTGTAGATTTGCTGGCAATGAATTCCTTCAGCTCTTGTTTTTCTGAAAAGCCTTTACTTCATCTTCATTTTTGAGATATTATCTCACTGGATGAAGACTTCTAAGTTGACTTTTTTTCTTTCAGTACTTTAGAGATGTCTCTTCATCATTTTCTCATTTGCATAGTTCTGAAGAAAAGTCTACTATTGTCCTATTTCTGTTAGTGATGTCTCATTTTTCTTTGGCAACTTTGGCTTATGAAGTGCTGTGTGTATTCTGCTTGAGCTTTATTAAGCTTGAACCTGTGGGCCTATAGTTTCCATCAAATTTAGAAACTTTTCAGCCATTGTTTCTGTGAATATATATTTTTTCTGCCTCCACACACACTCTTCTCCTTCTTAGACTCCAATTTAACTTTATTAAGCCAAATTACATTACTCAACATGTCACTGATGCTCCATTTATTTTTTCCAATTTTTTTCACTCTATGCTTCATTTTGAATATTTTTATTTCTATGTCTTCAAGTTCACTGGTCTTTCCTTCTATATAATTCACCTAGTATGTTTTTATTTTATATATTTTTCATATCTAGAAATTTCATCTTAGTTTTTAAAAAATATCTTCTGTTTCTCTTAGCATGCTCATGTTTTCTTCTATCTTTGAACATACAAAATATAAAACATAAGATATTTTAACATACTTGCCTGGTATTTCTAGCATCTCTGTCATTTCTGGTTTTGTTTTTGTTGATTGATTTTCCTCTGTATTAGAGGTTATAGTCTCTTCTTTGCATGGCTGCTAATTTTTGATTGGACACTAGACATTGTAAATACTAGACATTGTAAATGTTACATAAATTGTTGCTGGATTTTGCTGTATTAATTTAAATAGTGTTTTATTTTGTTCTGGAGTGTAGTTAGGTAACTTAGAACCAGTTCATTCTTTTTTGTTGTTATAGTTGAAACTCGGTCTATGTTCTGCAGGCTGGTCTTGAACTCCTGGCTTCAAGTGATCTTTTTGTCTCAGCCTCCCAAAGTGCTGGGATCACAGCTGTGAGCCACTACGCCCAGCTCAGTTCATTGTTTTGAGACTTACTTATAAGCTTTGTTAGGATCTGTTAGGGCGGGTCCAGAGCAACTTCAGTCTAGGGCTAATTTACCCCCAGTAAAAGGTAAAACTCTTCTGATGACTATATCCAATGCCCCATGTACTGAGGTCTTTTCTACTCTGGCTGTTGGGAACTCAACTATTCCCAGACCTTTATGAGCTCAAGAAATTGTTCTACCTATTCCTTTTCCTGGCCTTATGTGGGTTCGTCTCATGCATATGCCAATCAGTACTCAACCAAAGACTCAAGTGAACTCTTTTGCAGGTATCTGGAGCTTTCTTTCTGTGCAGCTCCATTCTCTCTGATACTCTGCCTTGCAAATTCTACCTGCCAGGGCCTCCCTAAAGTCTGTCTCCTCCACTTAGTGAGACCACTAACCTCTGTTTTATTCTCCCTGCACTGCAGCCTGGTAACTGGTTCCATGCAATAATCTTATGCAATTGTGGGATTTCCTTCTGCTTAGGAATCTGAGTCCTATTCTGCCTACTATCCCATGTCTATGAAACACTGTTTCATAATAACATCCAATCTTCTACTTCACTAGCAAGTGAGTAACACCAGATTTACAATACAATACAAAGGTTACAGAGGAAAAGTTTTAACAGCTCTTTCTACCTGAAACCTAAACATTTCTAAGGTTAAAAAAAAAAACTATAAATATATGAATACATTTAAACTAAAAATATGAATATATTTCTGACATGTTATAGTATTAATATCTTTATATATAGTTTCTAAATATAAGAAAAAGACCAAAAGCCTAAAAGAAAAAAATGAAAGGTACATGAAATTATTACTAATAGTAGAAATACAAATAGACTATCCATGCATAAAAAGATATCTTACTAGTAATTAGGAATACTAATAAAATGCTACTTTTCATGTATAAGAGTGGCAAATATTCGTGACCAGCCTGAACAAGAGCGAGACCCTGTCTCTACTATAAATAGAAAGAAATTACCCAAACAACTAAAAATAGGAAAAAAAAAAATTAGCTGTGCACAGTGGCGCATGCTTGTAGTCCCAGCTAACCGGGAGGCTGAGGCAGGAGGATCGCTCGAGCCCAGGAGTTGGAGGTTGCTGTGAGCTAGGCTGGCGCCACAGCACTCTAGCCCAGGTAACAGAGTGAAACTCTGTCTCAAAAAAAAAAAAAAAAAAGTGACAAATATTTAAAAGAAGGATGACGACATTTCTATGCCAGCTAAAATGGAGTGATTACTACTACTAAGTTTCCTACCACACACAACCACAAAACTGGACAAAGCACACATGAGGCAACTGTCTCCAGCAGCAAAGGGCAGACAGTAATTCTAAGCTCCCCGCAGGTGCAATTTTTCAGCTCCAGTGCAATGAGCTGAAATGGTTCTGCTGCGCTTATTCACGAAGTGTATTAAAGTTTTGGGTATTTGAAGTTCTTGGAATCAGTGGGGCAGGGCAGAGAGGAGGCAACAGCATGGGGCACAGCACTGCAGTCTGTGTACAGGTCTTCAGCAAGTTCCTGCTTGAAGATTTGGCTGCATGTGTGTAGGGTGATATCACCCAAGGCTTACCTGAGAACACACAATGCAGAATGAGAGGAGAAAAGAGATAATAAAGGTCAAGGAATGCTTAAAGATGTTGGAATTCTGACCCAGCCAGACTAGAAATATGTTAACACCCTAGGCAACCATCTGAGCCATCAGAAATATCAGGTTTCACATCAAGAATAAGGACTATAATTCAGAGTAATGACTATACTAAACCAGCCCCCACAAAGACTTATCCAAACCCTGACAAAATCCATAGAAAAGACAGAGTTTAAAGATTGAGGACGTGAAGCCTTTTCTGGATCTCCCCCCAACAAATCACCAATTCATGCCCATACAAGTTCAAGATGATAAGATACTAACTGAAGCCTACAAAACCCAAAAATCAATATTCTTTCAGGAAGGATAATAGAATCCAGAATCTCTATAATGTACCATCCATAATGTCTAGTATATAATGAAAATTACCAAAATAATGTGAACCATTATAAGGGAAAAAAAGGCATTCAGTAGAAAACAATCTAGAGGGGACCCAGCTGTCAGAATAGCGGACAAAGACTTTAAAGCACCTGTTATAAATATATTTAAATAACATAAAAACATACAATTTAATAAATAAACCTCAGGGAATCATAGAGAAGTGAAAACTATAAAAAAAGATTCATATGGAAATGCTATAACAGTAACTGAAAAATACAGAAACTGAAATAAAAATTCATTGAATGGGTTTAACAGCAGATTGAAAAAGGCAGAAGAATCAAATCTTAAGGGAGATCACTAGAAGCAACAAAACAAATCAGTAAGGGCAAAATAACTTCATACAAAGCAAAGACATTAAGGTAAAAGAATCAAAGCATACACATAAAAGCATTCAGTGATGATCTAAACAAATTTAAAATTCAGACTTGAAACAGTACTAATGCATTTGATTTAATATGCAGTGCCTCAAAGTCTCCACTACTAAAGCATATCAATAATTACTTTTCTCAGTGATTAAACCTACATTTATTTTCTATCTAAGTACTTGCACAGAAGCACTATGTTAAATTAAACTTCTACTTGTTTACTGAAAAAGAAATCATTTGTATCTAGTTGTTTTAGTCTGTTTTATGTTTCTATAACAGAATACCACAAACTGGGTAATTTATAGTGAACAGAAATTTATTTAGCTCACAGTTATGAAGGCTGGGAAGTCCATGAACATGGCACTGGCATCTGGTGCTGGCCTTCATGCTGCATCATCCCATGGTGGAAGGTGAGAGGATAAGAACAAAACAGGGCCAAACCCACTCTCAGGATAACGATATTAACCTGTTCTTGAGGGCAGAGCCCTCACGGCCTAATCCCCTCTTCATGGTCCCACCTCTTAATACTGTCACAATGGTAATCAAATTTCAACATGAGTTTTGGAAGGGATATTCAAACCATATCACTAGTCATTAAATTAGGTACTATAATCATATCCCTCTCCAAAGAGACTTACATCTCATCTATGGGGCATAAAACCGCATTCCTATTAAAAGCAGTACCACAACAAAAGGTACCACATACCTAGCCTTCATCTGGTCTTCCAAAAATCCTTTAAAACTACATTACCTCAAAAGTAAACAACTTTTATACAAGACCAGAACATATGACATACAGAATTCAGTATATATATCTACAATTTAATGAGCTTTTTCTTATAAAAAGATCTCCTTTAAAAAAATGCAAATTCTGAGTGAAAGAAAATAATGTATTATTATTTTAGACTATTCACACTAATTGAATGAAAAAAGCTACTTACAAATAGTCTCAAGAATGCTGCAGAAACATTAAAAATGTAACACTTAAAGTAGAAAAACTGATATAATAGGAAGAAGAAAATTTTGGTGGCTGAAAAATAATGAATTCAGTTCCAGTTTGCAGTTTTGGCTGTGTGCAAGGCATTTGTGCTAGGCACTAGTAATACAAAAGTCAGTTCAAAATATTTTATGCCTAGCAAGAACTTTTAATGAGCAGAAAAGAATATATGCACAAATGACTATCAAATATGTGTTGAAATATTAACCTTGATTACAGTGTACAGAAGAAAAAAAGAGTTGAGGAAAGAAGATGTGCTATGTATTTGATGCAAGAGTAAATGAGGACCTGACCTGGAGAGTCAAAAGGAAGGAGGCCCAGTTGAAACACACTGTGGAGTGATAGGATATAAGTGACTAACTACATGTGCGGCTTATTAAAGCCAAAAATCACTCCAAGTTTTCAGCTACTGAGAGAAAGAATCCAATAATCCATTGAGAGAAGAGAAGTATGTTTGAAGAAGATAAATTTGGGTTATGTTATGTTAAACAAATGATTTCTAAACCTAGAGCAGAAACTGACAATAAGAACTGAAACAGAGAGTCAACACTGGAAAAGTTGGGGGCCAAAGATAATAACATTTATTGAGCTTCTGTACTGTTCCATGCACAATGCAGTGATTTACCAGGTATTCTCTCTCTTAATCTTCACAATAATCATAAAAGGTAGATATTATCATAGTCCTTATCCACGGTGGACATGTTTCGAGACCCCCAGTAGATGCCTGAAACTGTCGATAGTACTGAACCCTACATATGCTATATTTTTTCCTATGTATACATACATACCTATGATAAAGATTCATTTATAAATTAGGCACAATAAGATTAATAATAAAATAGAATAAAATATACTGTAATAAAAGTTATGTAAATGTGGGTTTTTTCTCCCTCAAAATACCTTATTGTACTGTACTCACTTATTTTCAGACCACAGTTGAGTGTGGGTAAAGGCAAACAAAAAAAGCAAAATTAAGGGTAAGTGTGGCACTACTGAACTACATTTTACAGGTAAGAAAATTAAGGTTTAAAAGATTAAGGAACATGTTGAAGATGACCCAGCCTGTAAAGGGTAGAAGTGAGATTTGAAACCCAGGTCTGTCTAACTCCAGAGCTGGTTCTCTTAAGAGTGAAAACTCTGGAATCTGACACCATATAGCTTTTCTGAGTGACCTTAGGTATGTCAAGCCTGTTGTGCCTTACTTTTCCTATTTAAAAATTGAGTAAGGAAATCTAATTAAGTAAAAAATGGTTCTAGAATTCTATGTCAGCAATTTATTCACCTATAACAAACTGCTACTATTGTTAGCTCACAGAAATTTACTACAATTCCATCATGTTAACTAGTTACTAGTTAACCTTATGTGATACAGTTAAGAATTGCTCCCTTCAGCTAGTCAGCTTTTAAAGATACTGGACAGGCGTAGGGGCTCAGGCCTGTAATCCTAGCACTTTGGGAGACTGAGGCGGGAGAACTGCTTAAGGCCAGGAGTTGGAGACCAGCCTGAGCAAGAGTAAGACCCCAGTCTCTACAAAAAATTGAAAATTAGATAGGTATGGTGGCATGCTCCTATAGTCCCTGCTACTCAGGAGGATCACTTGAGCCTAGGAGTTTGAGGTTTTAGTGAGCTATGATGACATCACTGCACTCTAGCACGGATGACAGAGTAAGTAAGACTCTGTTTCAGGCAAAAAAAAAAAAAAAAAAAAATCCTCTGTGTAGTATTTCTGGACAAGTATATCAAATTGTATAGCTGTCCCTTGGTATCCACGGGGGATTGGTTTCAGGAACTGCTGTGGATATCAAAATCCACAAATGCTCAAATCCCTGACATAAAATGGCATAGTATTTGCATATAACCTATGCACATTCTCCCATATACTTTAAATCATCTCTGATTACTTATAATTCCTAATACAATATAAATGCTATGTGAATAATTGTTATATTGTAGTGTTTAGGGAATAATGACAAGAAGTCTGTACATGTTCACAATTTTTAAAAAATATTTTCAATCTGCAGTTGGTTGAATCTACCAGTGTGACATTCGTGAATATGAAGGGCTAACTCTATTTTTGTACTATAAGCCTAATTAAAGGTACAAAGAGTGAGTTTCTTGAAAAAATTTTGGACTTCTAAGATAAATGAACAGAACTTATACAGTAGTCCCCCCTTATCTGGAGCAGTTTCAGTTACCTACAGTCAACTATGGTCCAAAATATTAAAAATTCCAGAAATAAACAATTCATAAGTTTTAAATCGTATGCTGTTCTGAGTTGCACGGTGAAATCTCAAACTGTCCTGGTCTGTTCCACCTTGACATAAATCATTCCTTTGTCTAGAATATCTATGCTATACCCCTGCCCACCAGTAAAATCACTTAGTAGCCATCTCGGTTATCAAATCAACCATCATGGTATTAAACTATTTGTGTTCAAGTAATCCTTTAATATTTAGGTCACTAAATATGAAACGTCCAATTTACAATCAAAAATGTAGTTTATTATATTTCAAACAAGCAGCAGCAAAATTAATGAAAGTATGCACCTAAACTATTGACACAGTTTTGCCATCTTAACAGTAACTTGTTTATGTCAGCAGTGAGGAAGCCCAGAGAGCGAGTGGCAATGAAATCACGAAAGGTGTTTTCCACAGCTTGTTGAGCACTGAGTATTTTTCCTTGCAAGAAGGGGTCCAAAGCCTGGAAGAGTGGTATTCAGTTAGTGCAAGCACTGGTGAATACGGTGGATGGCAAAAAGTTTCCAAGTCCAGCTTCTGTAGTTTGAACAGCTTTGTTGAAAAACATGTGGTTGAGTGTCGTCTTGCAAGAGAATTGCCTTGTCTCTGCTGACCAATCTCAGCTACTTAATTGGAAGCATCCACATCATTTCATCCAATTGGTTGAAGTAGACATTTGCTGTAATCAATTGACCAGGTTTCATGAAGCTGTAGTGTATAATACCAGTGCTGGGCCACCAGACACTATTAGCTTTTTATGATGAATATTCAGTTTTGGACTGTGTTTCGGCACTTCTTTATCCAACCATTGTGCTGAACGCTTGTGACTGTCAAAAAGAATCTATTTTTCCTCACATGTAACAATACAGTGTAGAAATGGTTTGCCTTTATGTTGTGACGGCAAAGAAAGACAAGCTTTGAGATGATTTCTGAGACTCGTTTAATTCATGTGGAACCCATCTATCCAGCTTGTTTACCTTGCCGATTTGTTTCAAATGGTCCAGTATTGTTGGAATAGTAATGTCAAACCTTGATGCTAATTCACATGTAGTTGAGATGGATTTGCCTCCACTACAGATTTCAGCTCATCATTATGCACCTTGGTCTCAAGTCACCCACGTGGCCCATTTTCAAGATTAAAATCACCAGAATGGAACTTCTCAAACCATTGATGTACAGTGAGTTCATTAGCCACATCCTTCCCAAGCACTTCATTGATATTTTGAGCTGTCTGAGCTGCATTGGTTCCATGATGGAACTCACATTAGAACATTAAACAAATTTTTGACTTACCTGTGGTTTCACAAAAATTGCTCTAAAAAAATAATTTGAAAGATAATCACAAGCCAAAATGTGTGTCTGAAAGACTGAGGAGGTACCTTCACAATAAACATAAGAAGTGTCAAAGTGAAATATCAGAGATCAGTTGTCAAACTTAGTGCTTAAAGAAACAGGACATTTTATACTTTCATAACCTAATACTACTTTATTAATCATAACCTATTAGGTATTATTGTTAATCTCTTATTGTGCCTAATTTATAAATGAAACTTTATCATAAGTATGTATGTATAGGAAAAACATAGTATACAATAGGGTTTGGTACCATACATGATTTCAGGCACTCCCTACGGGTCTCGGAATGTATTCCCCATGGATGATGGGGGAGTATAGTAGTTTTAAGAAGTTGTAATACTACACAAGATAGTATTTTCAGTGCAGTCTATAATACTATTAATCTTTTTTAAATAAGGGACATGCTTTAGGAAAGAAAACAGAACAGTATACTTTTGACAAGTAGCTTTCAAACTGGTAGGCAAAAAATTTTACTTTACTGTAAAGAGTAAAATATGAGCTTTTCAACACTGAGTTATAGAAAGAAAAAAAGAAAAAAATTTAAAATTTTATGTCATCTCAAAAGAACCTGTCAAATTTCTAAATTAAAACTTTATAACTAGACTATAAAGGAAATAAAATATACATTTCCTGTCTATCAAAATGTAACTAAAGCAGTTTCTCTTTTTTTAACAGTATTTTCCTCAAAGAAATTTAACATCTATATTTTGTTAGACATAACAGCTTAGAGGTTTTCAACATTTCCTACACCATGGACAGACTAATACTTTATAATGATGACTGTTCCTATAACAACAGTTGTTCTAGGAAGTAATAGTTATAAATGAAATATTTAGAGATAACATAGCAACTATTAGTTTAAATAAACAAAATTATGTCTCCTTGGTCTTTTATTTTTCATTAAAAGAAATTAACTTTTCTGTATGACTACATTACTTTGGTTTCTTGCAAATTTTCAAAGACTTTTTATAATCCAATTGGCCTTTAAAATACAGCCAATATTTTACCGAAGGGAATTATTTTAGGTAAAAAGCAAAAAAACCCAAAAAACAAAAACCTGAAATCAACTGTATATAAAGGCTAACTTTAAAATAATTTTTATCACATAAAGAAACAGATTTTACATTTAATTGGAAAAACAAAGGTAAGGGTTTAGAAAAAGTGAGAAGGGAATACACTTCATTTTAATGACATCAGAATCTATTTCATTGTACACTTAGGGATTATCAGGCATGAAAATCAATGCTCAATTTAAAATGACATACAGCATATGTGAAAAAGCCAGTTTCTCCTGCCAGCAAATAGCCTAAATGTTAAGTAAACCAAAGGCTGGAAGGGATTAGTTGAAATGTCAAAAGACAACCTTTTACTTTTACCTGCTCATCCTTATAAACACATTCTCATCCCTCAGGCATGCTTTTCCAACAAATAGTTCCAGTGCAGCAGCAAAAGGCCCAAGGCAAGCTCTGCCATCTTGTAACTGTCAAAGAGATTAGTCTTTGATCTATTTGGGAGGTCATGTCCACATTCACATTAGCTATATAGTCTAACAACATTATACCTGTTGACCAATGCTTCTTTAATACCTAATGAGACAGACATTTTATATTATGGAAGTTAACTGGGAATATTTTTTCTAAGTTTTGACAGAAAGTAAACACCATAAACTGAGCTCAAGTGTGGTTTGGAAAGATGATCTTTCAGGCCAGTTAACATTACTTTTCAAATATATTTTACAAGCCTTTCCCAAAATAGAAAGCTATACTTAATTGTACTTTCTGGAAAGAGTTTACATCTAAAACTTTGGCTGTTTCACCACTGTCCTCAACTAACTCACTCATTTAAATGATCTGTCTAGGCTGGGCAGTGGCTCATGCCTGTAATCCTAGCACTTTGGGAGGCCAAGGTGGGAGGACTGCTTAAGTCCAAGAGTTTGAGACCAGCCTGAGCAACATAGCAAGACCTCATCTTTACAAACGAATTTAAAAATTAGCCTGGCATTGTGGCATATTCCTGTAGTCCCAGCTACTTGGGAGGCTAAAGCAGGAGGATTGCCTGAGCCCAGGAGTTCAAGGCTGCAGTGAACCATGATCGAGCCACAGCACTGCAGCCTGGGTGACAGAGGGAGACTCTGTCATAAATAAGTAAACAAACAGTTTAACTCATGTAGCTGCTTGAGTTTGCAACTCAGTGGTTCAGATGCTGCAACGATTCACAAAAATTTATCTTTTTATAATTGGAGCTTAGAGTTCACAGAAACAGAAAAGCACCCTAAACATGACAGTTTTTAGACAAAATAAAAACATATCTGCATAAAAATTTAACCTAACTGACATAAGTTAGAAGATCCTGAATAGCAAAGACATTGGTACCTAAGACTGGGGTGGTACTTATAGAATTGTGTAAAAATACGCAATAGATAGTATTCAAGCAGAAGTTATATGATTTTGGATTCTTTTTTACCATTACAATATACTGGACATCAAACAGTAAATTCCTTAAGTTCTCCATGCCTTAGTTTTATTGGAAATAGTATAAGTAGCATATTACTTATAGCAGTAAGACAATATAAAATAATCAAAAGGATTATACTGTGTATGGCAACAAGAAACTTAGGTCACAACTTGAACACTATTTTTTTAACTTTTATTCAAACTCAACAGGGTTGACCTTAAATAGCTTTGTATAAGAGCAGCCTTTTATAAGTTTTATAAGTAGCTTCTGAAAAAATAAATGGTGCGATAAATATGAGGTGGAACTATAAATACATTCCTCTACTACTACCTCATATGAAAGATGGTAGATTTTATCCCAATTCATGCAACTGTGTATTATGATTTCAGTAACAAATGCCTTCCTGAAAGCGATCAACACAAGCAGAATATAATTTTTTTCTTGTATGTAAGCTTTTAGAAAAAAGTTCAAACCTCCAAATAAGACTAAGAACAAATAATCAGCTAAACTCACTAATTAAAAATATTAAGAAAACTTTGCTTCAGAAAAATAAACACATTTGTCTAGCAAACACTCAATAAGAACAGTTTTATCTTTAGCCAAGGTACAGAGCCTAAAACCTAAACATTTATAGCAAACCAAATCTGGAAGACAGAGACTGTGCATTAGAGATATTTACTGCTCCATATCATCATAGTGTAAACATTTCTATCAGTGTATCACAATATAAATTCCAATGGTTAGAGTTCTAAACTCAGCATAAGATCGTGTATGTGAAATAATTTAGCTAGATAAAAGGAATACAGCTGGTTTTATTTTATCTGGCATATTTTCAAGATTTCTGAAACACTGAGTTAACCAAATATAGTATATACATTTTTTTTTTAAATGGGGAAAAATGAGTTTCTGCCAAGAGTTAAGAAGCCAGGCTCCCTTGTAAATTTAAAAAAAAAAAAGAAAAGCACATTAGAAATGGTCTTCAATTGTTACTTACTTTCCCTATTACATTAGGACCTGACCACAATAATCTATCAAGAAATAAGAATCAAGACATAGTAAGAGCCATATAACTTATTTCACATATGCTTCAAGACTGCTTTGGATAAGATACTTTTTGTAGAAAAATCTATATTAAACTTTGTATCATAAATTGTCAGTGTTGAAAAAAATAGTCTGAAAATTTCAAATTTAAGAAATCGAACAAAATATATTCCTCTCAAATCATGCATCTCCTGTTCTTAATACACTCAGTAACATTTTAAACTCTTCTGAATAAATGTTTTGACAATAACAATGAAAAACATCTCTATCAGTCTCAGGTTTTTTTTTTTTAATTTGTCAAGATAATAACACAGGACAAAAGTAGAAATTAATATTTTCCTATTAAAAAGCTAATACTCTAAGAAAATGCAAGAAATCTTAAAATGCTTATTCTGTAAAAAGCTAAGTTAAAATTTTTTTAAGAGTAATAGGCTTTGTGACAATTTAGTTAGGCTACCCCTGTTAGAATATTGCTCAGGTAAACCTGCAACTGCTTAAATTATCATCTCTAGAAAATGCCACCATTCAAAGCATAGTTTATTTTGAGGGAAGAAGGTATAATGGAAAAAGCTTATGGCTTGGAGTCAAACTTTGACATTTAGTTGTTTGACCGTGGCCCAGTCACAGTACCCCCATATAGCTTCCTTTCTCAACTTTCTCTTCTTTAAAAAAAGTGAAATAATTCCTGCCAAACTTACCCTATAAAGTTGGTTGAAGAAATAAATGACAATGGGCATGAAACAGTAAGACATCATATATTAGAGGTAAGAGGGCTGGAAGGTCATAACTCACCCCGTATTTCTGAAACTCAATGTAGGTTTCGGTGGACTTTACATTCTGTCATAATATATTGTTGCTTATAAGTGAAAAAAAAGCCATAGAACTATGTAAAGCCATATAGGTATTACCTTATAGTCTGTTCACCCCAAATCATTTTAACACCTGGACAAACTCTCACCAAAGGAGCTTTGACTATACTGTTCAATATATTGACACATTATTTTGGGTGACTTATAAAGTAAGTTTCTTTGGTTTATGGAGTGGCTACTTTTTCATCAAACATCAATGAAAATATATACATTGGCGGGACACAGAGAGAACAGTGTTCAAACAATTTTGAAACAAATCTTTTTCTAAATAACTTCTACAATTGATCTTAAAAATTCTGAGAAATTATAGCTCACATTAGCACTCTTTAATATCCTTCATAATACTTTTTGGTCACTTTGTGACCTATGAGCTGTTTTTGAAAGCAAAAGTGTATAAAATATGCTGGTGGCATAATCTATGAGAATGAGTGCATGATTTGTCCCATATTAGTCTAAATATTGTTTATTTCAAATATCTTACAATCTAGAGCTTTCTTTGTTAAAGCCACATATGAGAGCCCAGTAACTATGAATAAACCCCTTTCTAGCAATAACAAATAAAAAAATTAAATATTATCTTATGTAAGAAAGCAGTGTGAGGCTATAAACAGAACTTTTATAAAAACACAGGCTTTTAAGGAATGAGCCAATATTAAGAGGCTTGCTTTGCTAAGGGTAATGAATAGTGCTGTATTCAGCAAGTGACAAAGACCTATACCTACTCCTATATAACCCTAGAAAAAGGCAAGGTCTATCATGGAAGAAGCTTGTGGATGCCAGAAGATGTAATACTAAGTACTATGACCCTAGGGGAGTTATATAAAGGTTCAGTGGCAATGGTAGGCATAAAAAGTAAAAGTTAATCCCAGTGAGAGGAGACTTGGGCTCAGATTTTACATGATTAAACACTAACATCTACAAATGAACATAAGTAAGAGAAAGTATACATATAAGCAAATATTAAATGAGATTGGAAAATTCTGAAAATATACTTAATACCTTAAAACTGTGTTACCTCCATAGTCCAACAAATGAAGTATAACACTTTTGCTACATAAATTTTTATTATTACATAAAAATTATCTTTCAAACATAAGTATTTGTTTTAAAAATTATTACTTTCTACCTTTAAAATATTATTACCAGGAATATTTGATGCATAGCTTCTCAAATGTAAATAAGTATTAATAAATGTGGGAATAAGGTATATGAAATCAAACTTTATCTTAGAAAGCAATTGAAGACTTACGATTTCAAGAAGTCAAAAAAAAAAAAAGACATTTCCTCTTCTCTTGCCTTTCAAAAAACTACCCTCAAATTAAAAGACAAATAAGAGAAATATAGCTACCAACTTTAATTAAACTAACACATATCTAACCCCAAACCCCAATATGAACATGAAAAGCAGATGGACAAATAGTAAATGACTAAGCAGAAAAGAGAAATTTCAAACCAATGTACCCACAGAGCTACTGCTGGGAAATAAGCCAGTTTGGCTTGCAGAAGTCCAGAAAGTCTCAGGAAATGGAGTTATAAGGAAACTGTTGGAGGACGTGTATCACAAAGATGAAATAGTAAAACAAGAAACAAGAGGAAGATCTCAGACCCAGGAAACTGGCAATACATCACAGAAGAGAGGCAAATCAAGTGATAGCAAAGGCAAATCTCAGCATACCAGCAGTTAGGTGTGCATAAAGAGCCACTTAGCCCTGATTGAAGTAGGAGATCACGAGGCTCCAGAAGTGATGTCTCCATGGGAAAAAAAGGAACTGACATATTGTCTGATAGAAAAATTGTATTGAGAGGCATTGCATACATCTATTGGAAGGTGACAAATTTGTTTAGATAAAGATTTTTTAAAAAGAGAACAAGGGATGGAGAAGAAGGTATTATTTAACTCTGAAGTTCAAGACAGGGAGGAAATTATTTGATTACAATGAATGGTATTTTCATAGTAATGATAACATAAATGATCATAGATTTAATAAAAAAATTGTGATATAACTATATTGGGAGGATATAAGAAGGAAAAAGTAGTAAAAGTGAGCTAAAAATCCTTCTCTCAAACAGGAAGTTAATATCTAAAACTGATTAAATAAAGATAAAATATGGAGGTAAATACCAGATCAAACAGCTAAAAGAAGTGAAAGTCGCTGCCTCTCAGAAGCAGGGACTGGGAGTGTGGTGGAAGCCAAAAGACTGTTATTACAAGAAGCCATCTACTGTATTTAGTATATATTAGACTCTTAGTAAAAGCTTTATTGGACTTTTTTCAACATGACAAAACATAATTTAAAAATAAATGCAGATTGTTCATTTTAATTCACAACATACATTTGTATGTCTTACTATATAAAACAGTGGTGATTAACTGAGAGCAATTTTGCCTACCAGAAGATATTGGCAATGTCTGGAGATATTTTTGGTTGTCGCAACTGGTGGTAGGGTGGTGGTGGGGTGTCTTGCTACTGGCATTTGGTGGGTAAAGGCTATAGACTAGGCTAAACTCCTACAGGACACCCCTCATAACAAAGAATTATACTGTCCAAAATGTCAAGAGCACCACATTTGAGAAACACAGCTATAAAGTGATTTTAAGCCACAAATCTGGTATACATGATGTGGCAGGAAAATACACTATGACTTATTGGATAGTTTATTATACTACTTGGCACACCGGGGTCATGTGTCCTATATAGTTAGAAAGCATAAAATGAACTCATTCCCAAGGTTTCAAACCTTTAATCTCAATAAAAAACAGGAAAGAGTGATGTTGTAAACACTGAACAGTGATGTCTACTACAGTTTATGTTATCTGAGACCTTATAGCATCATAGTTGCAAAAAAAATCAAGTGATATACTCACCTGAAAAGCCCATCAACTTGTCTGCAGTCTGTAGGCTTTAAGGGGATCTAAGTAAACTGATTAAAAGCCACAATCAAAATTCTCCTTTGGGCCGGGAGCGGTGGCTCACGCCTGTAATCCTGGCACTCTGGGAGGCCGAGGCGGGCGGATTGTTTGAGCTCAGGAGTTCGAGACCAGCCTGAGCAAGAGCGAGACCCCGTCTCTACCAAAAATAGAAAGAAATTAATTGGACAGCTAAA
>CAUYSK010075532.1:0-12572 GCA_963575035.1 Avahi laniger
CGGCGGCTCACGCCTGTAATCCTAACACTCTGGGAGGCCGAGGCGGGTGGATCGCTCAAGGTCAGGAGTTCGAGACCAGCCTGAGCAAGAGCAAGACCCCGTCTCTACTAAAAAATAGAAAGAAATTATCTGGACAACTAAAAATATACATATAGAAAAAATTTGCCGGGCATGGTGGCACATGCCTGTAGTCCCAGCTACTTGAGAGGCTGAGGCAGAAGGATTGCTTGAGCCCAGGAGTTTGAGGTTGCTGTGAGCTAGGCTGACGCCATGGCACTCACTCTAGCCCGGGCAACAAAGCGAGACTCTGTCTCAAAAAAAAAAAAAAAAAAAAACATGAGTACATGCATATACATGCATGTGTGTATATTTCCTGCTACAGAGAGTATGTGTGATAGTAGACAGGGATTGGCAAACTTCTTGTGTAAAAGGCCAGATAGTAAATATTGTAGGATTTGTAGCCAAGAGGCCATGTGCTCTGACATTGTAGCATGAAGACAGCCATAGATAAATGCATACGCATGGCCGTGATCTTTGGCTGTGCAAAACAGGCAGTGAGCTGCAGGTGGCTGTGGACCAAAGTTTGCCAACTCTTGGTGAAGAAGAAAGAACTGAATTGTGTTTGTCTCTCATACTAGCTGCTAAATTCCTCTGGTGCAGAGACCCATGCCTCACTCACCTTTGTACCCTGAGCATCCAGCACTGTGCCTGGCACATAGCAGGTGCTCACGATGTGTTTACTGACCTGAAATGGCTCTTCTGCCAAACTCTGTAATATATCGACTTTCTTTCAGGATTTCTTGAAAGTCATTGAATTGAGAGCAGCGTTTTCTCTGAATTGGATGCTTAAACCATCAGAGCAAATAGGATTAGCTGCTCTCCTGTTTTCTACCTACCTGTCCTTAACCAAGGTGCCATGTGAGAGACCAGCAGATGAAAAGACCTGGTAATGATCAGCCCTGTGCAGTCTGAAGATGGCACTCCCTGGTGGCCCAAAGCCAGTGGGCAGCTGCTGGGCATCTTGTTTTGTAGAACCAGGGTGGGTTTGCACGGAGGCATCTGCTACCTTTACCAGCACCTCCTTACACCCAGAAGCTTGCACTTGGGAGGGTCTGGCTGGTGGCATTCTAGGTAATGCCACGTCCCTGACATAGCAGGAAAGCAGCAGGAGCCAGCTGCTTTGTGTCAAGCACCATTGTACACAGCTCTTCCTCTGGGGCTGGTGTATGGCCTGCCAGACTGCTCTGTTTCTTCAGTTATTAATCACAGTTGTAGCTGTCATTTGTAGAGCATATTGTCTCGTGGATTTTTAGAAAAATACATATTATCCTTACGTATTGATGAAGAAACCATGGCACAGAAAAGTTAAATGACTTGGGGCATGATATTGATACATGACATAGTTTTAAAAGGTTGGTCTAAGTTATTTAACTCGCTGTGCCTTGGTTTCCCCATCTATAAAATGGTCATGATAGTTATTTCAGGGAGCTGGCTGTGGGGGTCCAATGAGGTAAGGCATGCAAAGCACTTCCTAACTCGGTAGGAAGATGTTACACTATTACCTGGGGCTTGAGCACCTAGGTGCTTGATAAATACTGGTTGAATAATGAAAGTTACCTGCCTAGTCACACAGGTGGTAAGAATTCAAAGGCTGAGACTTTCACCATGCCAGATGACCTTCGCATTATATCATTTAACCAAATAGGAACAGAGGACATGGTGGCATTGAGGCGGACCTTGGGGCCTTCAGGGTGTCTTCACTGGGCAGAGAGGACAGAGCTTAAGGGTCAAACATTCACTTAGCCTGACATCTTATTGGCATTATTGCTCATCAAGAGCTCTCAAGTTCAGTGCATACATCCAGAGGTGGAAATAGGTAAGACTCCTTGGCTCCACACAAGTGTAAAAAGCTTCAATTACAGAAAAAAGTTTTTAACCAGAGGAAGAAAGAGGAGAGGCACTTCTAAGAGTCATTTAAACCCCTACTAACATAGTAGTACTAATGGACAGAGCCCGTAGCTTGCACTGCACACGGTTGTGCATGCATTGCTCGTTTTGTCCTTCCACATCCTGGGAGGAAAACTTCTGTATCTCCATTTTATAGACGAGGAAGACTGAAGCTCAAGTTAGTGACATGCCCATGGGCAAGGAATGGAACTCAGGGAGGCTGACTCCAGAGTACAGGATTTTCCCCTCTAAGCAAACTCTGCCCCTCAGTCTGCCGTTACCGCGAGCGGAAGGATCACCCCAGCCAGGGAGGAAGGACAAGGAAGGGATGGGAGTAAAACAATCAAGACTATAGTGTAAATTAAAATAGCACCAGAGTGGAAAGTGCAGCTGAACACTAGTTCCGTTTTCACCACTATCTCTGTGACTCTAGGCTGTTGCTTCTAAACACCTCCTGCCCTTCTCTTCATCCATTCCAGCACTAACATTCTTTGACCCTCAAGCCACAGTGGAATAAGTCTTGTCTTAAAGAAAGGTGACATCCTTGGAGACTGGTGTCTGATGGCAGGCCGTGGGTCAGCCTCCTCTGAAACTGGACTTCCATCTGGTCTTCATGTGTTAGGTTGAGACCTACAGCAGACTCATGTCACCAGCGGGGGTGTCTGTCTCAGTCTTGGCATTCCTTCCACCACCCAGATTTTGCTGGGCTAACGCCTTTTCACCTGTTTATATAAATCTCTGACTTCCTCTGACCATCCTTGTGCTTTACATTCTTGTATCAGCCTCGTTTCTTTTCACAGACTAATGGAATATCGATTGACGTACTTTCTCCGGGAGCAGAGACCTTGTCTGTTTTCCCCTCATCATTGCACCACCATGAGATCTCAGTGAGGTTTTTGAACGAACGAGTGTTGCCACATGTGCTATATTCAACGTACACCAGGAGAGGAGCAGCCAGGCATGGTGATATTGGTTGGTTCTCTTGTGGCAGGGCACATGAGAATAAACCTACGACAGCTGATTTCCAATGCTACTTCATTGCAAGGAATTAATATGGTAAATGATTTAGAGTCCAGTGAGGTGTTTCAGAGGTGTGCTGAGCTCACATCAGAAAAATGCAGTTCCTCTGCACTAAGCCAGCTGCAGACAGCCGGCACATTGCTCCTGGGGTAGCGTAGTTACCTGTCGAAAGTCACCTGTCTGTTTTCAAGGCTGAAGTAAAGATGCAATAATGGTGCTCCTGCCAGTCAAGGCTAAAGTCAAAAATAAATTGGCCAGTTCGTATGCTATGGCAGTGTAGCATTTCCTGCTCCACCAGCAGTGCCTAAAAAACCTGTCTTACAATTCTCAGTTGGTATTTGAATAAATGAGACCCTTTAATGCTGCTATCAGATAACTCCTCTGAGCAGTGAAATAACTGTCATAAAGCTCATAGACTTGACACCACAGGAGAGTCCTTGGGGACAAACTTGTTGTGTCTGTCTGTATCATATTAAAAATCTAAAAGGTTTATTTTCTTAGTCCATAGAGTACTAGAATAAAAATGTACACACAAAAGACAGAGGAGGGTGGTTGGAATCAGCTCACTGAGAGCCACAAGAAATGAGCTGATTTTCAATTTTAAAAAATTCCTCCATAGAAAAACACAAATATCTGTTACCATTCAGAATAGGGTCAAGCAGTCTCATTCTGGAACACAGGCGGTAATCGAAATATTTGATATTCATTATGACCTAGGATCATCAAAAGATTTAGTTGTATTAGTAATGCTGTATTTAATTTTAAAAGGGAGATTCAGAAAATGCATTCAACTGAGCTCATTAACTTGTTCATGGGAGAGGTTGGAAAAGAAATCTTAGTTCACTAAAAAATAGAAATCTTTAGCTTGATCAAAGGTATCCATTGCCTATCAAACCAACAACACATATAAAAATATAAACCATTAGGCCAGGCATGGTAGCTCATTCTTGTAATCTTAGCACTTTGGGAGGCTGAGACAGGAGGATCACTTGAAGTTAGGAGATGGAGTCCAGCCTAGGCAACACAGCAAGACCCCATCTCTACCAAAAGTTTTAAAAATCAGCTGGGTATGGTGGCACACACCTATAGTCCCAGCTTAGGAGGCTGAGGCAGCAGGAGGATTGTTTGAGCCCAGGAGTCTGAGGTTTCAGTGAGCTATGATGCTCTAGCTGGGACAACAGAGTGAGACCCTATCTCAAAAAAAGAAGGCCAGGTTCAGTGGCTCATGCCTGTAATCCTAGCACTCTGGGAGGCCGAGGAGGGCGGATCATTTGGGGCAGATAGTTTGAGCTGAGGAATTCAAGACTAGCCTCAGCAAGAGCGAGACCCCGTCTCTACTAAAAATAGAAAGAAATTAGCCAGACTGTTAAAAAAAAATAGAAAAAATTAGCCAGGCATGGTGGCGCAGGCCTGTAGTCCCAACTACTTGGAAGGCTGAGGCACGAGGATGGCTTGAGCCCAGGAGTTTGAGGCTGCTGTGAGCTAGGCTGACGCCAATACCACTCTAGCCTGGGCAGCAGAGCAAGACTCTGTCTAAAAATAAAAAATTCCTGGGCTCAGCAAGCGATCCTCCTGCCTCAGCTTCCCAAGTAGCTGCGGGCACATGCCACCACGCCAGGCTAATTTTTGTATTTTTTGTAGAGATGAAGTGTCACTCTTGCTCAGGCTGGTCTTGAACTCCTGAGCTCAAGCAATCCTCCCGCCTTGGCCTCCCAGAGTGCTAGGATTATAGGCATGAGCCGCTGCGCATCAACCTGCTGTCCCTTCTTATCAAAGCCCTAATCCCATCATGAGGGCCTCACCCTCATGACCTTATCTAAATCCCAAAGGCCCCATGTCCTGATACCATCACACTGGAGGTTAGGGTTCAACATATGAATTTTGTGGGAACACCATTTAGTCTGTAGCACCATCTATGTGAATGAAGCTTTCTTTCTCCATGTTATAATTGCTTTATAATTTAAGTCAACATTCAACATTTATTCTTACGCAAATATTATTTATAGTTGAGCATAGTAAACGTTGAATTCTTTCAGTTTTAACTCATGTTAATAATATAGTATAATTTTTCTATATGCTTAATCTTCTTTGTAGCTAATTTGTCTCATGTTTTTCCAATAGCCTCTCAGTAAAGTTTCCCACAAGGCCAATCACATCAGACAATCAGGGTTCCAATTTTTATCTTGGAGGTACTTCTCCTGGGGACCTCTCTTCACTGTCATCTGTGGAATTCCCTTTGTCTTTCTATCGGGTTGAATTTCTTTTTTTCTTTTTTTTTTTCTTTTGAGACAGAGTCTCACTTTGTTGCCGGCTAGAGTGAGTGCAGTGGCGTCAGCCTAGCTCACAGCAACCTCAGACTCCTGGGCTCAAGCGATCCTCCTGCCTCAGCCTCCCGAGTAGCTGGGACTACAGGCATGCGTCACCATGCCCGGCTAATTTTTTCTACATATTTTTAGCTGTCCGATTAATTTCTTTCTATTTTTGGTAGAGACGGGGTCTCGCTCTTGCTCAGGCTGGTCTCCAACTCCTGAGCTCAAACGATCCGCCCGCCTCGGCCTCCCAGAGAGCTAGGATTACAGACGTGAGCCACCGCGCCCGCCCGGCCTGAATTTCTTTTTTACTTATCTTCCTCTTTCTTGGTCTCCTTACACATTTTGGTGAAACAAATCCCCAAATAGCTTCAACAGATTAAAAAGAAAGTAAAATGACACAAGGGGTAGAGATAAGAGCCTTTAACACAGCTATCTTTTAAGCCGCTGCTCCAATCTGGCCTGGTTACCTTCTGTGTCTGGGGCTCCTGTCACTTGGATTTCCCTTCATCTGGGGGTTACCTTCACCTCTCTTCTACGTAGTTCTCCTGTTGATTTATTCCATGTTTCCTGTTTTAAAGTTTATGCCCTCATTTTGATGGGTCATAGCCTGCAGTAGATACCTGAGAAAGAATGCATAGAAGGTAAATTTTTTAGACATTCCATATCTGGAAAAAAATTGCATTCTCCTCTTGTTCTTTATTGATAATTTTGCTGGATAATTTACAGGTTAGAAATCATTTTCCTTCAGAAATTTTAAAGGATCAGCCATTGTCTTCTAACATCCTATTTGCTTTTTAAAAAGGTTAAAAGTGGGGAAGGGGTGGGGAAAAAATAAATAAAAAAGGTTAAAAGCCTTTCTTGTTTCTGCTCCTTTGTAGGTGACCTGTTTGTTCTTTGATTGTTTAAAGAATCTTCTTTTTGTACCTAATGTTCTGAAATTTCATGATGTACCTTGGTTTGGGTCTATTTTCATCCATCGTGCTGGCTACTCAAAGGAGACCTTTTATGTAGAAATTCATGTCCTTAAATTCTGAGTTTTCTTGAGTTATTTCATAGTTCATTTCTTTCCCTTCATTTTCTTTAGTCTCTGGGACACCTGTCCTGGAACTTACTAATCAGATGTTTGAATCCCTGAGCCCATCCTCTAACTTACTTACTTTATCTCACCTGGTTTTTCATTTTTTTTGGTTGGTTTTTGCTGTCTTTTCTAGGAGGTTTTCTCCATATTATCATATAATGTTTCTGTCAAGTTTTAAATTTCTGGTATCCTACTTTTAATTTCAAAAACTGTTTTTGTTTTTGAAGGATTATTTGTGTCCTCCTTGTAACCTCCTATTTCTTTTTCACTACTGTAATATCTTTTCTCTCTAGATTATGGATTTTTTTTTTTTAATGTTTTCTTCTTCCTCTTCAAAGTTTCTTCCAGTTTGTTTTTTGGTCTCAGCTCTCTGCCCTGTTATACAGGCTTTGCATTCTTCATAGATCTGGTAATCTTGGTTATCTGCCAATGTTTTAAGAGTGCAAAGCTGTTCGGATTCTCTGAGCATGTGGATGGGGCTTATGAACTTTGAGCTTCATTGTAGATTGACCTGGCTAGGCTGTGTTAGCGAGTCCCCAAAGTCAATATCTTCGTCTCTTTTCTCTTATGCTAGCAAAGACGTGGCTGCCAGTATTCTAAGAACCAAGTAGAGGGAAAGATTAGGGATTGGAAAAGTGGGGAAGTCTTCATACTAGTTATCTAAACCCCATGTTTTCAGTACAATGCTCAAACCTTCAACTGTGTCCCTCAATCCAGAGCCTCTCTATTTTGTTTTACCTTCTTTAAATGTTTCTCAATCAGAAGTGATTTGCTTCCCAGGGACAATGTCTGGAGACATTTTTGATTGCCATTAAGAGGGGAGAGATGGAGGTTCGCTGCTGGCACCAAGTGGATCAAGGACAGGGATACTGTAGTGAACATCCTGCAATACACAGGCAGCCCTCCACAACAGAGAATTATTGGCCCAAAAAGTCAGTAGGGCTGAGGTTGAGGAATCCTGGTCTCAAGAATAAATTTTCTGACTAATGACAGAGGTGGGACAGCTACCCAGCAGTTTGCAGTAGAGCAGAAGGTAAGGGCCAAGCTACTTCCAAACAGCTTTCAACCAATTCTCCTCATTTAGCCACTCCTGTCCTGCCCCCATCATTGCTTCTAATCCTAGAGGTACCTGAGTCTTTTCAGACTTCACAGCAAGGTCGTTTTGGTTCTCGACTTTCCTGTTAACCAGCTTAGAACTCTGTTCTTGGGGTGGTTAAATCAGTTATCCCTTGTCGATATGTGTTCTAAGCTTTTATTAATAAAAATGTATTATTAATATTTTTGCCTCCTTTCCTATTCATCCCATTGTCTTGGAAATTTTAAAAGAGTTTTGCGGGGAGCAAAATTAGATTCATATGTTCAGTCTGACATCTTTACCCAGAAGCCCAAAGTACATGCTGAAGCTACAGCAGTTGGCACTGGCAGAGCAGTGAACATAAAGGAGTGGAATGGAATAAAGATTCCAGAAGCCGACCCAATATATGAGAATCACCAGTACCTGATATTGGATCAATTGTCCGTCTGCTGGGAAAAAAAATGCTTTTTCTTATCCCATATATAAAACTCAATTCTAGTTGTATTAAAAATGTAAATGTACATATGAAACCATAAAAATATATAGGAGAATATTTTTATAATCTTATGTTGAGGAAAACCTCCTTAAGCAGGTAGAAATAAAAGAGTTAAAGAGCAACCAATTAATTATGTAAAAATTTAAAACTTCTGTTTGACAGAAGACTCCATGAGCTTAAACAAAACTGAATGGGGAAACTGTTTGCCACCTATGTTGTTGGTTACTATCCCTCTTATGTAAAGATCTCTATAAATCAGAAGGTGATTTTTAAAGACCTATCAATAAATAAAGTAAGAACCATAAGTGGCTAATAAGCATTTGAAGAAATGTTCTACCGGGCTGGGTGTGGTGGCTCACGCCTGTAATCCTAGCACTCTGGGAGGCTGGGGCAGGTGGATCACTTGAGGTCAGGAGTTTGAGACCAGCCTGAGCAAGAGCGAGACCCTGTCTCTACCAAAAATAGAAAGAAATTAGCCGGACAACTAAATATATATATATATATATATAAAATTACCCGGGCATGGTGGCACATGCCTGTAGTCCCAGCTACTCGGGAGGCTGAGGCAGAAGGATTGCTTGAGCCCAGGAATTTGAGGTTGCCGTGAGCTATGATGACGCCACGGCACTCAAGCCTGGGCAACAGAGTGAGACTCTGTCTCAAAAAAAAAAAAGAAAAGAAAAAATGTTCTACCATTCTCACCACTGCTTAGGAAAATGCACATTAAAACAGAAACAAGAATACTGTATACATCAGTGGTTCTCAGTGTGTAGTCCCTGGACCAACAGCATCGGCATTACCTGGGAACTTATTAGAAAAAAAAATTCTAACAAATTCTCAGATCCCATCTGAGACCTGAATCACAAACTCTGGCAATGGGTTCCAGCAGTCTATTTTAAGAGACCTTCCGGGTGATTCTAATGGTTACTCAAGTTTTAGAGCCATTGCCATGTAGCCAGGAGAATGGAGGAACTACATTCAACATAGTGGACGACTCTCACCGTGTTGAGCAAAAGAAGCCAGACATAAGATGACATACTATAGGATTCCATTTATATGAAGATCAAAAGCCAGCAAAACTAATCTAGGATGACACAAATCAGGATAGTTACCCTTAGAGGAGAAGAGTAACTAGAAGTGGGGGTGGGGTTTCCAGGTACTGATCATATCCTGTTTCTTGATTTGGATGCTGGTTATACAGGTTTGTGCAGTCGGTGAAAATTCCCCCGGCTGTTCACCCAGAATTTGTGCACTTTATGCTGTATTTCAATAAAGCAGTGAAAGGTAAAACATGGGTTCTCTTTTTTAAAATCAGGTTTTTAATCATTTAAAACATGGGAATTTAATCCGGTGAGGGAGGAAGGGAAGAGCATAAGTACAAGGTTTTGCACAGCAATTTGGTAGTACTTCTAAAGCTTAAAATACTTATCCCAGAAATTCCGCTTCTAGAAATCTTTCCTGGACATTTTTGTACAAACATAAGACAACCTAAATTTCCATCCATAGGGGACTAGTTACACGAATTATGGAAAACTGAGCAACTGTTAAATGTGGAGTAGCGTGGAAGGTGCCCTCCACGGCATTGCTGACTGAAGGAAGCAAGTTACAGGTACCGTGTACAGAGTGATCCGTATTTATAAGGGAGAAAGAAAAGGATGTGCAGGTGGTGGTTATAAATGCAAGGAAAGAGGTCAGGAAGGGCAAATACAAGATTGCTAATGTTGGCTTTTCTTGAATTTATGACAGCTGAATAGGGGTGGGGGTTGTCATTTCTTTATATTCTTCTGTGTTGATTTTTTACCTATATTTACCACTTTTGAAAATTTTTTTTGAAGTCTTAGCTTTGCCATTCAAAAAACTCTTAGCCTAAAAAAATACTTATCAGGGAAAAAAAATAAACAGTTCTTTTGTACTCTAAGCAAATACAGATTTAGGATTTGTCTTAAAAACACACACACACAAAGCAGGAGATGAATAACATTTTTGAAGAGTGATTTTCTATTGGTATTGGTTATAATGGGAGATAAAAGGTTTACTTCTAGATATATTTCAGTTACCTAGGAAATTCGCTTGGGTAAA
The DNA here is from genome assembly GCA_963575035.1 of Avahi laniger. Lineage (NCBI taxonomy): Eukaryota > Metazoa > Chordata > Mammalia > Primates > Indriidae > Avahi > Avahi laniger. The sequence goes on from CAUYSK010075532.1 coordinate 10,008, forward strand.
CAATTCTTTTTCTTGACAGGAGCATTCTTTTTACTGTGTTTGCTGGTGAGGTCATGGGTCAAGTATTCCTGCTCTTTGAGAGCTGGCTCAGTTAACGGTATTGTCCCTTTGTGTGAAAGATGACCACTGCCAGCAGATTAGACAATGCAGCCCTGGACAGTACGCTTCGCTTGCTTTAATAATGAAAACCATTTTTGCATTCAGAGCCAAGAGCTGTTAGTTGAGCCTGTTTAGCTGGACACAGGCTTGTGCTGGAAACTCTTCAGCCCTTATGATCCCGTGGAGGGACACCATACACACATTAGCGGTGCCTCTTCACTCGCTGTTACGTTTCCTGTGTGAATCATCAGCCAAGGGCTATTCTGACCCTCTCAGTTTGGATCAAGAAGTCCGAAATGTGTCAGACGCTGCCATGCCACGTCCATTACCAGTCTCACTGATGCAGCGGAATGTCAGAAATACACAGATAGGTTACCTGTCAGGATGAATTCAGCCCAAAAACCCCATTAGTGTGAGGCTTAGTGCTTTCTGGAATTGTATCTTCAGATTTTGTACATCTTCGAATAAATTTTGTTACTACAGATAGCAAGCACAAAAACACATCTCCATTAAGGATCTTTTCTTTGGCATGCATATGCAATGTCAAGCAGATAAAAGAACGTCAACATTCAGCTCTAAAGAGTGGAAACAGCAACGTTTAGAGTCTTCCCTGCTTTCCAGTGCAGGCGTCTAGACTGTAACCGGGACATGGCTGCTCTCAGCAAGCGGTTTAAAATGTCCCTGGAAACCCGTCTGAGGGCTTAGTGATCCTAAAGAAGGGCCTGAAGTCTTCTCCCTTCAGCATCCACTTCTTTTGATCCCTCTCTGGAAGTCTCGGCCACCTCGGACTGGGTAGATTGAAAACTGAGCTCATGAACAACCACCTCTCAACCTGTTCCTCTTTCATTGTTCCAGCTGAACAAATGAACCCTAATCCACTTGAATCTTTCCAGAGGCCAGGCGTCATTCCACTTTATCCTTTCCCTCCTCCTCCTCCCCTCTTCCTTCCTATATCTAATCTATTAAAGTCCCGTCTACTCCTGACATTTGTCCTGAATCCACTCGTTTCTCAGTATCACTGCCACCATATTGGTCTTGAACACATCATTGTCTCCTACTTGGATTATTGCAACAGTCCCTGAACTTGCTCCTCACCTCACCCTTCCCCCCTCCCCTCCACACACTTGTTCTCCATGTGCAGCCAGAGTGGTCTCATAAAAACTTACCCTGAGCTTATCATTTTCTTGTGTAAAACCCTCCCACCATCCTTAGAATAAAGCGCAAAATCCGTAGGCCTCCTGAGCCCACAGCATCTGACCCTCCCCTCTCTCACTAACATTTTACACCAGTGTCCTAACTTACTACACTTTCTCACAGGTTCTAGAAGGCAGCAAGGGCCTTCCCACCTCCAGACCTTTGCCTGTGCGCTGCGCTTTACCTATGGTGGTGTTTTCCCACCTCTGTCTCACTAGGTCTTTCTCAGTCTTCGGGTTATTCATTGGCGTGACCTTCTGTGACGCTTCCTGTGCCTGCCAGCTAGCTATAGCCCCTGCCGTAGACCCTAACCATACCCTGTACTTTGCTTCATAGCATTTGTCACCATTAGTCAGATAATTAGTAATTAGTCAGATATCTCCCCCACTAGACTTTGGTTGTCTGTGAGCAGGACCTGTTCAATTTGTATCCCACTCTGTCCTCAGGGCCTGAGGAAGCCAGGCATATTGTGGGTGCTCGAGTGAAATCTATCTTCCTAGCCTTGCAGTTAGAATTACTTTAGTGTTTTGTTTCATGTACCACCAAGAAGGCTAAAACAGAAATGAAACTTTGTCCTGAGAGACACAGCAAGCCGGGACTGCAGCCAGAGCCCACCCCGGACTCCTGGTGCTGTGTCCTGAGGATGTGATTCAGGTACTAACCTTTTCATGACTCAGGAATAAAGTCCTCCTCGTCCCTGGAAGGTGCTGGAATGTTAGCACGTACCTTGTTCCTACCTTCCTTTGTCCAGGACTCAAGACACCCACAGTTTAGGTCCATCTCTTTTTCCTTGATGAAGTCCTCCTCTAGCCAGTGAGTGACGTTAATTTGGCTTCAGGGCTGGTTTTACTCATCAGCAGTGGTGCAGAGTTGGGTAACTATTGCTGGGATAAACACACAACTTGTGGTAAAATACTGCATGTCTGCATCTGGACTGGCCGTTGCTCATCTTCCCTTCTGCAAGGTGGGCAGCAGTGGCAGGTGGGGAATGCCCAGAAGTTCATCCCTTGAGAGCAGGTCAGTCCCAGGGGCCACCTGGGAGTGGACCTGCAGTCTTGTTCCTTTGACAGGTATCAGCCTGTGAGCAAACTCCCGCCACGGGTGTTGTTTGGCTCCATGCGGTGTTTTAAAACTCTTAATTAGTGCTGATATTTAAAAATCAAATTATCATGTCCGAGCTTGAGTTTCTGTGATCTCCTGGATAAAAAATGGAAGATTTGGCAAGACAGGCCCACAATTGGCTAGAACTGAGTTTTTTTTTTTTTTTTTTTT
>CAUYSK010075533.1:0-45439 GCA_963575035.1 Avahi laniger
CCACTTGCACTGCCAAGGAAACTATCATTAGAGTGAATAGACAGCCCGCAGAATGGGAGAAAATATTTGCTCTCTGCACATCTGATAACCAGAATCTATCTAGAACTCAAAAAAATCAACAAGAAAAAATCAAACAACCCCATCAACAAATGGGCAAAGGAGATGAACAGAAACTTTTCGAAAGAAGACAGAATAGTGGCCAGCAAACATATAAAAAAATGCACAACATCTCTAATCATTAGAGAAATGCAAATCAAAACCACAATGAGATATCACCTAACCCCAGTGAGATTGGCCTTTATCAAAAAATCTCAAAACAACAAATGCTGGCGAGGATGTGGAGACACAGGAACACTCTTACACTGATGGTGGGACAGCAAATTAGTGCAATCTCTGTGGAAAAGAATTTGGAGATACCTCAAAGAGCTAAAAATAGAAATACCATTTGATCCAGCAATAGCACTATTAGACATCTACCCAAAAGAGCAAAAAACATTCTATGATAAAGACATCTGCACCCGAATGTTTACGGCAGCACAATTCACTATTGCAAGGATGTGGAAACAACCCAAGTGCCCGTCAATTAATGAATGGATTATTAAAATTTGGTATTTGTATACAATGGAATATTACTCAATCATAAGAAACGACAGTGATCTAGAACCTCTTATACTCTCCTGGATTAAACTTAAGCCCATTATCCAAAGTGAAGCACCGCAAGATCGGAAGAATGGGCTTCACTTGTACTCACCATCAAATTGGTACTAACTGATCAACACTAGGGTGATCACATGGCAGTAATACTCTCCAGGGATTAGAGGGATGGGGGGGTAAACCCATAACTAAAGGACACGGGGAGCATTGTAGGGAAGAAGGGCATGCCTTTAACCCTCACTTGGGTGAGGCAAAGACATAAAGCGTAACCATAATGTTTGTACCCTCATAATACCCTGAAAAAAAAAAAAACTTACCACAGACTCAGTGGACAACAGAAATGCATTCTGTGATAGTTCTAAAGGTTAGAAGTCCATAAGCAAGATGTTGGCAGGACCTCACTTTCTCCAGAGTCTCTAAGGGAGCTCCTTCTTTGACTTTTCTATTATTAGCTCTGGTGTCTCCAGCGTTCCCTGGCTTGCCGCTGCATAACTTCATCTTATCTATGTCTTCTTTTCTCTGTATGTCTCTTCTGTTGTCTTTGTCATATCTCTCCCTGATTTTTCTTTCGTAGGTACATATGTCCTTGGATTTATCATTCACTCAGATAAAAATGATGTTGTCACCTCAAAATCCTTAATTATTTGTGCCAACACTTGTTCATCAAATAAGCTCATATTTACATGTTCTAGGGGTTAAGACATGGACACCTCATTTGGGGAGTCACCATACAACCCACCACTCTTGCTTACTTGAAGCCTTTAAAATAAAATGTAATAAGTTTATTAACATAGGGCAAGAACAAAACTTCATTTTCCCAGTTCATTTTTGGGAAACGTGTTTTATCTTCCTGGTGTCACTCCACCATTGGACAAAATACTGTCAGACAGGACTAGTTTTAAAAACATTTTTCCAAGAATTTGCAATGACTCTTTGACTTACTAAAGTTGTGCTTTAAGTCCAGCCTTTGGCCATGTCCATATATTTCAGTGTTATTCGTATATCCTCTGTCATCCTACACCTTGCCCATTTCAGTAAAATCCACTAAGATTCTCATCCGCAATGTAAGGGAATAAAACTTGGATTGTTTTAAATCATATTTGTGGTTGGTTTATTTATTTGCTTGCTTGTTTTTGCTTTTGTTTGTGGGTACAGGAGGTTCCTACCACTTAATGATGGGCTGGAATTGCTGAATCTAAATTTAGATGCCCCATTTTTTTGTGACCCCTGACAATGAAGAGAAGAACAGATTGGGGAGTTATAGTAATGTATTAAGGAATAGAGTAATCTTAAATACCTATTTCAATCATTTATACCAAATAAAACCACACACACACACACACACACACACACATGCACACACAGTTTAGCATCTGCCATTCTAGATACGAGACTAGTATCTCAACATAAGATAAAGAATAAGGATAAATTGCAGACAAAAGGACTCCTGTTTTTGGTAAAGTTAACTTCCAGTCTACCTTGCTTTCTTGCTATGCTAACTAAAGCAGTCAAGGGCAGCCACCAACCCCCAGCCTTCCCTGTAGCCTCATATTCAGCCAACAGTTAGTTTCACCACTACTTCCTGGCTTTCCAACAATTAGAGGAGAAAATGTGTCATGTTGTTCGGATAGATGAATGAATAAATGGCCAGGAGTCATTGTGAGTGACAGATGCTTAGTCAGTGACCATAGTTCTGGTCACTTCATATCTCAGCCTCAGTCTTTGCAATGATTCTCTTCACTGCGGCTGCATTCCAAGGGCTGGGTTATCTACCTTTGACAGCAACAAAGTGGGAGTTAAAAGGAGAAGACCCTGAGAGCCTGAGGAATTTTCTCCGCTGTTATCAATATCATTTTAAATAGTGTTATAACTCATCTTACTGAAGTATTTGACAGTGGGGATAGTAGATTTTGTTTCAGCACACTTGTAAAAAGAAAAGTGAACCCATGGGGGTATTAAGGCAAGATATTGGTCAAAATAATCAAATTAGAACCCAAAATTTTTAGCAGTGAAGCCATAATGGAAAGAAATGATGGTGAGCCTGAGGGAAGTTCCTTTGGCTATCTGCTCAACCAAATCCATGACTGTTGTTTCCAGAATTGGTGCCCAAATGAACAAAAAAATCAATAGGATTTATCTGCAGTTACAATGACTATACACATTATCGCCCAGACCAGGTACACTTGAACAGCAGGTGCAAACCGACGCTGTCCCCGGGAAAGTATGACATAGGGCCCTCCCATTTATAGTCGGGTTTTTTTTCTGACGTCTGACTTTCAGTTGGGTGCCCAATTTCCTGTACATCTGTGAGAAGTCTATGCTTTTACCAAAATGTTTTAAGTAGATTAGAATCTCCCAGAAAGAATTCACTTAAAATTCCTCTTCTCCATAACTTCTAGTAAAATGTTGGGCTTTTCTTTTTTTCAGTATTCAGTCAACATTTAGTTATTGAAATTTAGTTAAGGAGATGCCTCAACTGGTATTGCTCTTAAGTTGCAGCAGGGGTTGCAACTCATGGCTGTAGGGGCAGAGCTGGTGACCAAAATGAAGGAAATGGGCCAGGTATCAAAAGAGAAAATAGACTGGAGAGACCAGGTCAAGCATGACAATTCTGATTTTTCCAGATGCACCAGAAATCCGAATTGTAGAATCATCCCATTTTAAAACCTTGGTAGCTAGATTAATATTATTATTTTTTTAAACAAAATCAGCCTATGGTTCAGTTCCCGTTTCTGATCACATGTTCGTAATGTGCCTGCTGTGATTGAGGTTACTTCATCCCTTTTGTTCCTTCTAAGAGTTCACAGAGCCTCATAATCAGAAGTTGAGAGGCGCTTAAGGGAGTATCTTTTCACACTGAATCATGACCCATTTGTGGGTTGTGAACCTACTTTACAATCAGATCAGCCAGGCTTAAAATGAACAAACAAACAATAATATGAAACTAAAGTACATTAGAATAGATTAGCATAGAATAGAAAATATCAGAAAGCATCACATATATATACATAATAAGGTAAATATTGGTTTTTAAACTTCAGTTTTGCAAATACTGAAGAGGTGTGTACATCAGTATGTGTGTTTAGTGGGTCATGATATAAAATGTCTTAAGGAGAATTGTGGTCAAATAAATGTTAAAGCTCTGATTTTGTCTAATTCCTATAAACAAGGAAATGCAGACCTAGAGAGGTGAAGTGATTTTCCAAATCACACACAGCTAGAAAATGGGTGAATTGGAATTCAGATTAAAATTCAGGATCCCCTTGTTAAAAATCTCTGACTAGATCCTTCTTTTGGAAAGGAACTATCGTCAGGGCAGTTGCTTTGTGATCTATCAGGCAAGGATTTTAGATCTTCTGGTAGATTTTAATCTGACCATTTCTCGCTTCTTTTAAAACCTCAAGTTCCCCTTCCATGAACTCAGTCTCCATTCCTGAATTTTTACTGAGAAAACAAAACTTAAGAGATTGTCCACACGTTTCCCCCCTTGCAGGTACTCACCTCCATGCATCTAAGCATCAAACCATGTGTTCCAGCAAAGGTTCTGCTCTTGCATCTAACGCCAAGCCTTCCCTGTGCATTGTATTTCACCTCCTTTGCTTGTCCAGTAATTCCTCTATGCATACTTTCCCCATTCTCTCTTGCACCATGGCATCTGTCTCCACTGGATCAAACATGTCAATATATAAGTATGCTCCACTGTTTCCCAACATGTCCCGAAGCACAATCTATTCATTCTGCATCCCCCTCTACTATGACCTCATTCCTTCCTCTTTCCAACAACACTCCTTGAAAGATTTTTCTACACAATTCCCAATTCTTCCCCTCCTCTTCTCTAAAGAGCACAGTTCAATTGAGTTTCCACCTCTATCATCCCCTTCTCCCAAATAGTCCTTATCTTGGTTGCAAAATACCTTTCCTGTGATCTGTCTGATGGGCCATCCTCGGTCCTCCTCTTACATGATGGGGCAGCAGCTCTAAACACAGTTGATCACCACCTCTTCCTTAAAACTCTGCTTCACCTGGATTTCAGAACAATATTTTCTCTTTGTTCTTTTCCTACCTCACAAGAGGCTCCTTTTCAGCAGCATTTGCAGATACCCTCCCATGCTATAGACTCCAAAATGTTGAGTTCCAGACCTCAGTCCCTGCACGTCTTCTATTTTCAACAGACTTGCTCCCTTGATAATCCTAACAATAGCATTTTCTAGGCATTAAATGTCATTTTTAGGCTGACAGCTCCCAAACTGATATCCGCAGTTGGACCCCCAGAGCCCTTTCACTCAACCGTCTCTTCAGCGTCTCCACTAGAATGACAAACAGAACGTGTCAATTTTTCTCTCTCAGACTGAGATCCCAATCTTTCCCCCAGACGCTACCCTCACTGGCCCCCTCAACACGCTCCACATTTCATCTTTTCCAGTCTGTAAAAATGGCCATCTTCCTGTTGTTCAGGCTTAAAACTTTGTAGAGTCATTCTTGCTGTTTTCACACTTCGCATCCTTTCCCTCGGTAAATACTACTTTAAACCCATGTCCAGAATCCAATCACTGCATTTCAAATTTAAAGTTGTGCTCTGGTATGAGCTACCATCATATCTCGCCTAGATTTTTATGGGAGCTGTGGAACTAGTCTCTCTGTTCAGCTCTTCCTCTCATACAATCTATTCTTAGCACACCAGCCTATTAGATAATGGCCAACTCTGCCCAAATCCCTGCAGCGTCTCTGCCTCTCAGCAATCAAAGCCCCATTCAGTGCCATAGGTGCTAAGGCTCCCGTGATCTGCACCATCACCGTCTCTCCAACTTCAGCTCCTGTCCCCCTCCCTTCGCTCACTCACTCCAACCACATTTGATTCCTTGCTGTTCCTTGAACATTCTAGGAGCATGCCCACTCAGGGCCTTGGCACCTGCTCTCCTCTCTGCCTAATGGCTCTTCTTCCAATAAGTTTCATGAACTACTTTCGCTTTTTTCTTGTCTGGCTCAAGTAGCAGCCTATCAGTGAGTTCTGTCTTCTTGATCTCTACATACAAGATGAAGCCCACATTCCTCCCTCCTTGTTTTGTGTTATTTCTTCCTGGGCACTTATCACCATCTGATATATTATATATTTATTATTTTGCATATATATATATATATATCCCCACTGGCATGCAAGCTCCTTATAAATAGGGATTTTGCTTATCTCACTACTGCAATCTTAGTACTAAAAAGGAGCATGGTACATAGTAGGTGCTTAATTAAGGATAGTTCAATGAAAGAATGAATGAATGAGTGCTGTTTGGGCACAATGACAATAATAAAGATAATAATCACAATATAACAACCAGAATAAAAAATAAAAGCACTCACATATGTCACAATAACATCTGCATACGCATTACTCATTTTTGCCTACCCCCTAGTGTTTATGGTTGTTATACGTTATGTTTCCATTTTATAGAGAAGAAAAGTAAGACTTAAATTGCCTAAAGTGTCCAAGCTAATAAACAGAGAAACCAAAAGAGCATGGTTTGCTAACAGCCTCAGGTGTCGGCTTTCGTAGAATCTCTCTGTTTTTTTTGGTTTTTTTTTTGAGACAGAGTCTCACTCTGTTGCCCGGGCTAGAGTGAGCGCCGTGGTATCAACCTAGCTCACAGCACCCTCAGACTCCTGGGCTCAAGCGATCCTCCTGCCTCAGGCTCCCGACTAGCTGAGACTACAGGCATGTGCCACCATGCCCGGCTAATTTTTTCTATATATTTTTTAGTTGTCCAATTAATTTCTTTCCAATTTTAGTAGAGACAGAGTCTTGCTCTTGCTCAGGCTGGTCTCGAACTCTTAAACTCAAACAATCCGCCCGCCTCGGCCTCCAGAGCTAGGATTAGAGGCGTGAGCCACCGCGCCTGGCCAGGATCTCTCTGTTTTTGAATGGAGGTAAAGCAACTTTGGGAGACAGTGACTGAGCGAGATCTTGGTGCCTCCCTTGCCTTGCCATTTCTGCCTGACACAGCAGGACCCTAAGGGACCATCTTTGCTCTAGAGCTCTCCATTGGCCTGGCAGGGATTTGGTCAGATCTAAATCGCACCCTGCCCACCCCCATCCTGCGTTGTTGCTTTTCCTTCCCCAGGTTCCTCTCTAATAAACCTTTTGCGCTGCTATCTTCATCTCAGCCCTCACCTCTCAGAAAATCCAAACCAGCAACAGGTGATACCCAGGCACGCTAGGAATAGCACCGGACGAAAAGCAAGGGGAGCTGAGGGACCTCACCGTCTGCTTCATGATAGATTTCTGGCCGACCCCACAAGAACGATTTGTTTTGTTTTTCATGTCACCTTCTGCTTTCTAGCAGAAGGCTTCGAGATGCAGAAAATTAGAACTCTCTTAACGCGGAAACCCCAGCACTGCAAAGGTTTGAGGAAGGGCCTGCATGTTCAAAATCTAATTCAGGGAGAAGTCACAGGAGTCTTTTTTATAAACTGAGCGTCTTCCTGCTCTGCACTTCAAAACGCAATGGCACTGCACGTTCTCACATCCACGGAGTGAGAGAGTGTTGCAGCACAACTCACTCGCCCTTGCAAATCTGGGGTGGTACTGCATATCTCCTTTTTACATATTTAGCTGGAAATGATGACAGACAGACTCCCCCATATCTCAACTATAAAACAGGAATAATAACAATAATAATGCTTACCTGTTAGGTTGTGTGAGAATTAAATGAGATAACACATTATAAAGACTATGATGTTCGACTAATAGTACTTGCTATTATTATTACTAATCATGTCTACACTAAAAGAACTGTAATAAAAACTGTCTTTTGAAAGTCGCATTTATTTCTAAGTTTTACTTTCAGTTTTAATGAAACACCTGTGATGAACTCTATAGAAAATTAGTGCTGCTGTTTTTATGTCATTCGATGTGACTTCCTCCCTTCAATGCTTTAAGGATTTTCTTAACCCACATTAACTCTATCTCAATAAAGTGAATGAATACAACAAAATGTATAGAAAGAAAAACCGTAGAATTTGAGGCTAAATATACACACATGCAGATGTGAATAGTAGCTGGTATTCATTCGTTTAAAATGTATCAAAGTCAACCATTTATTAATGTATAATCCTAAACTAGATTCTGTTACTATAAAGAACACCTTTGAAACAACTGGTAACACTTGGATTGGGCCTTGAGGTTTAGACAGTAGTAATCTAGCAATGTCAATTTCCTGATTCTGAAAGTTATACTGAGGTTTCGTTAAGAGGAACACCCTTGTGTGTAAGAGCTACACTCTGAAATATTAGGGGTGGTAGGCAACTCATTCTCAAATAGTTCAGTAAGAAAAGTTATTTGGACTGTACTTACAACTATTCTGTAAGGATTTGTATTAAATAATTGTTTCAAAATAATAAAAAAGAAAAGTTAAAATATCTATTCCATTGTTGACTTTTCTTTTCTTGATAGACATTTATGGTTTTTAAGTTAGCAGTTTTTAAATACGTACCCTGATCAGGATCAATTAGCAAAGTGTTTATCAGTTTTATCAGTATTTCTTTTATTGATAGACATTTATGGTTTTTAAGCTAGCAGTTTTTAAATACGCACCCTGATCAGGATCAATCAGCAAAGTGTTTTATCAGTATTTGCTTATATAAAACACAGCAATTAGCTTTGAAAACGAAATAGTAAATGCAAACACAGTCATTTAGCTGGGAGGCCTCACAAGCTCTGGTTTGATGGATTTACAGCCCCTAATTGTACTGCAGACACTTAAACATTAGTCCCAACCCGTAGATCCGAAGGGGAAGTCTTGGAGCAGGTGTCAGAGGGAGAGGCCAGCTTGCTGAGCTGGAAGGTGTTCTGAGTCATTGCTGACTAGGAACCAGGTGAATCAGAGTGAATTCCTCTTTTGGAACAGACATCTAGAAATGTAATTTTACAAAAATTTGTACCTCCTGGCCTGGCTCACTTAATGTAGGGGGTGGGGAGGGTGGGATGTAGGGGAAGTGTTTACTGTGTTCCTTCACACCTCAGGAAAGAGAAAATTGCTTCCACTTCTTAGGAAAAGACACCTGCATTTCTGCTTTACACAATCTGAGGGTGGCAGTGAGGTAACAAAAGTTGACAATTCCAGTTACACCCAGTACTCTGCTTTTCCTAGCAACTTCCTTGTACTCTAGGAAAATGCATCGTGCCAAGTCTGTTTGCAGATGAAGAACCACTGTGCCCCTAATCAAACCACCACTACTCCCTGTCTTTGAAGGATGGGCCTTGGATATGTGGAATTGTGACTTTCTTAAGACATACTACCTATCCTGCCCTGATGAGAACAACTTTTAAAACAACAAATTTCAGAAATTATAAAACTAAAAAACACAAACAAACAAACAAAAAGAGAGATATGCTGATAATTTTTAAATTATTAGTGCACCGGGGAAAAAAAAAAAACCAAACCCCAAAATCCCTGGTTTGTAGAGTTTGCCAATTTCAGTGGTATAGATACTCCCAACATGGCCAATTTCATGCTACCAACATGATATCATCAAAAGTGGTATTAGGCAGGAATGAAATTACACATCTAATTTTTTGCAATTTTTATTACACATGCTAACTGGATTTCTTGTGTAGTCAAAAATTAGAAAATTTGACCACCCTGGGCCCATATATCACATAACATCGAGTATTTGCTGGTGAATATACAATGTGTGACAATGATTAGGCTTCCTGCTTTGGGACACTTTTCATGATCCCTCATAAATAGGGAGGGGAATTGTCTTGAGTCGGCTTCTACTCTTTGATCTTGCAATAAAACCTCTCCCAAGCCAAAGGAGCACAAAAGTCTTGGCTATTTCTTTGAACAGAGATGGGGAAAATAAAAGGGACAAAATTAATAATAATAATGATGAGAACAAAATATCAAAAATAAATGATCCTGATATACAGCAAAGATTAACATTGCTTATTTCCAACTTAATATTGCAACAGGCATTCTAAGTAAATGATCCCACTTCATTCTCTCAACAAAATGAAAGAGATGTGGTTATTATTCTCATTTTCCAGATGCATATACTAAGTGTTACAGGTTGAATTATGTCCCTCCAAAAAAAGATAGTTGAAGTCGTAGCCACCGATCTATCGAGAATATGACTTAACTTAGAAATAGGGTCTTTACCGAGGTAATTAAAATAAAATAAGGTCATTACAATGGGCCCTAATGCAATGTGACTGGTGTTCTTCTAAAAACAGGGAATTTGGAGAGAGGCACGCACAGAGGGAAGGTGACGTGAAGTGACACTGGGGGAATAGCTGGCCATGTGGAAGCGAAGGGATGTATGAGACCAGAGCAGGAGAGAGGCAGGACACAGATACTTTCCCCAGAGCCTTCACAGAGAAAGAAGCCCTGCTGGCACCTTGATTTTGAACTTCTGGCCTCCAGAATGGGAGGAAATCAATTTTTGTTGTTCTAAGTCACCCAGTTTGTAGTGCTTTGTTATGGCAGCCCATGGAAACTAACGCACTGCCTCTCAGAGAGGACATTTATAAGTAAATGGCCCTAGCTCAAGTAACTATTAAATTCTCCACTTGGTTGCCACAAGTTTGTTTTCTAGAACATACCAGTGCCCAGAGCTCCCTGCCCTCCTCCCCTTCACCGTCCCACAAGATGCTGATTTAATCGACATGGGATGGGACGCTCGCGGGGGAGTGTGATGGGCGGCCAGGTTTGAGAACCACTGCATGAGGTGGCGGAATGGGGATTCCAGCCCAATCCACCTAGCTCCTGCCCCGCATTGAAATAATGCACCGACGTCTCACATTTCATATGGGACGTAAGAGTTTTTCTTTTACATTTGTTCTATATCAATATATAACATTAGCCATCCTTATTGACTACGTAGATATAAGACTGCCCAAATACTGTATTCCTCTGCATGAAGACTGAGAATATATGATAAATTATGATGTATATTGCCTAAACTCATCCCAACTTTTATGAATGAAGTGAAAAGATATTTGTGTGAAACAACAGAGTCACTTCATTACGGGAAATCAAGGAGCAATTCCTATAGTGGTTACTAGCATTGGTTGAGAGCCAATAAAATACTCCAGTCACTGTGCTGTAATAGACTCACACACATGATAGCATTTAATCAACTCTAATTCTCGTCACTATTTTGTAAGATATTATTATTATTCCTGCTTGTAGGCGAGATATCTGAAGATAAAAGAAGTTAAACATTGTGGCTAAGGGTTACATAAATTATAAATGGAAGCACCAACATTTACACCTCCAGATATTTACTCCAAAACTTTTGCTCTTAATGCGACATCTTGGCTCCCTCTGCTTAATTTATGAGCAATTATAGAAACTCTATTGTTTAACTGGTCAGTTACAGCCACAGTTTTCATATCTAACTTTAAGAATCTGACTTTAAGTCACTCTCCTCTTTGATTCATTTTTTACTATGGCAAAGTTTGGAACTTTCTAATAGATGCACTAATTTATCACATACATTAAACTTAGGGGTTTTGATTTTTAAAAGTTTCTTTGCAGGGCAATGATAGGAAAACAAGGAGATGATTATAGAAATTCATGACTGAATCAGAGTTGCTGCACAATCTTTGGAAAGTTCACCATTTGGCAAATCCATCTCTGCTCTCAAAGAACGAGCATTCATTGCAAGGAATGCAGACTGCAAAAATACAGCAGCTTCCATTTACTAGCTGGAGCCCCCAGAAAAGCCCTGGCTTAGAAGGTTTCAGAGTTAGTAGACCAACCTTGCATCCTTACATCTTTCTCCTCCTACTTAAGATTATTCTGTTTTCATCTGCAAAAGAGAATAACCAAATGGGAAAGAGGATTTATATTGTCACAGCTCTTTCACCTCCTGCCTACTCTAATTATGTGGTCTAATAGAGAAGGAGATTAAAACGATGCCACCAAAATACATAAACTCTAGAAGTGCAAAAAAATTCCCTGAATCTAGCTGACACTGTGTAGTCACAGTAAACTCTTTATTAACATCACAAGAGCCTGGATTGAGAGAGAACCTAAAGGGCATTTCATATACCAGTGATGAATCTTGCATTCACTCTAAAACACCCCCACAAAATAATTCTCTTTGAAAATCTTTCAGATTATCTTGGTGCAAATGATAGGGTGGGTTAACAGGGATAATAATCAAAGCACTATTTTCTTTTCTTTTTTTTTTTTTTTTTCCGGTGTGGACCATGTTTTTCAACCTGTGTGTGACCTGTTTGTGGAGATGCTGAAAGGTCACTGAACTTCCTTCTGCCTGTCTGTAATCAGCAGACCCATGGACAGACCCATGGGTAGCACTGCCACTCAGACCAATGCAGACAGAACAGAGCTCATTGATTCCCCAGAAAGCATTAAAGTGGCTGTTTCTGGGCAGAAATTGGGTTGGGGAGAATTAAGAGCAACTTAAGATTTTAATTTTAACATAAATCTCCTTGAATCACCTACCTGAGCTATCAGGTGCAGGCATGAAGTGCCTGCTAATAAAATGAAAGAGGAGAAGGCAATGTCTATAAGCCAAAACCATCCTGACAAAGGCAACTGGGATTGTTCTCAATGAACTTCTGCCCTATCCTCCCAGTATTTCAGCTACACTGGCTTTCCGTAGTTCCTCTCAAGCGGAAAGTGTCAGGGTCCTTGCACCCGGGGTCTTTGGACCTGGGATTCCCACTGCTGGGAAGGCTCTTCCTCTATCTTTGCACCAGTTGAATTCTACTAATCCCTCTGATTTCAGCCAAAATGCCACTTTGTCAATGACGCTTTCTTTAAACACATACCTCCCATCTCTATATTTCAGAGCTATAAGTAGAAGTTCTCTTACATTTCCTATACAGTGCTTGCACCCTCTGTGAGGTGTGTAGCAACATGGTTTGTATCCATCTCCTCCGCCAAACAATGGGGTGCACATGAGTAGAAACAAGGTCTATTCGCTCATCCTTTATTTCCATAGTGCCTAGTACAGGGTTTAGCATATTGCAGACACTTCATAAACACCAGCTAGATGAATGAATAAATCATGAATATGTTTAAATAGGTAAGATTTCTTCCTCTAAGTATTTGCTCTTCCCTCTTGCCATGATGTATGAAACATCTTCCCCTCCCAGACAAACATTACTTTCCCATAACACGTGGTGCTTTATTTAATTCATATATTATGACTTTAATTACTACATGAAAATCTGAAAATCCAAAGGGGAAAAAATTAAAAATAATTTGATCAATTTAAATAACAATTGCTAATATATTTGTGCACATCTTTTCAAATAAACACACACACATGTACACCACAAGGATTATATCTACAATTTTATAATATTTTTATAAATTTAATAATATTCACAAATATTTTTCCAAGTCAATGTAGCTGTATGTCATTATTAGCATGCTATTTTAAGGAATTAATTTAACCAATCTCCTTTTTTGGACTCTTTTGAGTTTTATAAATGGAATTAACTCTATATAATAGAATATTATGCAACAATTAGAAATGCCCCAATTTTTTGACATTTAGGTTGTGTATAATTTATAGATCATGCTGTTTAATATTTTGCATTTAAACAGGAGAAGAAATGCTTATGAGCATACATCTCCCGGGGAATGGTGTTGGCAGCCATCCACTGACATTTAGTGTGAATCAATTTGTCAGCTCACCTCACTCACTGCCACCTAGATAACAGTAAGTTCACATTTGAATTGGGTTTTTATGAGGTCAAAGGTGAAGGGAGATTGGAAATACTCTTGGAGGATAGTGGAGGAGAGAAGGTTACAATCATTGGGAGGAATGTTGGTTTAAGGAAAATATGTGGTCACCATGTGTTTTTATGTAAGTCTCACAGACAGGTGCAAAAATGAACAATAAACTTTCTCTGCTTCCCAATTCTCATGGGACAGGACTCTGAATTAGAAAATGTGAAATCAGATATCAGATTACCGCACACACACACACACACACATATATATATATGCATATAAACTGAGAATATATTAACAGCAACACTTCAATGTAGGTATGGCAGGTTTTATCGTCTCTATTGTAAAGATAAATTTAAAGAGGTTCAGCTAAAAATAACTTATTAAAAATCTAGCTGGTGACTGGGAGTGAAACCCCCAGATCCTTTACTGCAACTATAGAGTATGAGTATATAGAATTATTTTCATAAATTTGTCTCAATATCTCTTTAAGGTTTTCTGACAAGCTGAAAAACCTTGAAACAGAAAGATACTGAGATTTTAACCAATCACATTTGACATCTCACAAATCAAAAAGAAAGCGGCTTTAGCAGGATTGAGAAGGCAGGAGAAGGGGTTGAGATTCTTGCAGAGTTTAAGTCCAACCCTTTTCTGACTCAGAACTGATGGCAGAAAATCATTTGCGCATGTTTTCCCTGTTTTTTTTCTATAGTCAAAACCAAAATCAGCATGGTTTTTCCTCACCAGCTCAACCTCCAGACTTCTTGGTATCTTACAGCAACACCATCATCATTCTGCCTGTTTCCCAGGTTTTCTTACTGTCTATGGGTTGTGATGACAGTTCAATTCAACTAGACAAATGGATATTGAGGGACACTTGCCTACCAAACATGGAGCTTGGACTCTGATCTCAAGTGGTGTACGGGCTGGCTGGTAACGGTGGAGAGCTGGGTAGCTCCATGTTGCTTCTCTGCTACTCAGAATTCCCACAACGATGAATTGGTCAGAGCATGGATCTGGGCCAGAGTGGTGGCAATGGAAGTAGAAAATGCAGCCCAGATAAAATAGACATGTGAAAGAAGGCATCCATGACACCCAGTGAATAATCAGACATATAATAAATTCAAGGGACAGAAAAAAGAGACAACCAAAACCGGTGCTGAAATATCAAACATAGGAGACGGGGAGAATGATGATGGCACTGCTGTCAGACACCAAGAAGTCTGCAGGGCAACGGGTACAGAAAAAACATAATAAGCTTGGTTTTTGGGTGACGTGAAAACAGAAAAAACAACTAAATATAAAAGGTCATCAGAGAGAGACCATCATTCAGGAAAGAGAGGTGATAGGAATCAATTTCTTAGGATTACTTACATGGAGACTTACAGTTGAAGACGGGAGATTTGTTGGTTCCTGGAGAGAAGCGCAAAGTCAGAGAGTGAATCGTAATCATGCCTGTATTACGAGGCTTGTGAAAGAAGCAGAGTCAGCAAGGAAGGGACCAGATATGTCTGAAAGTAGGACAGACTGTTACGGGAGGCAAGAGAGAGTTTAAAGAGGAGGAGTGCTATGGACTAAATGTCTAAGTCCCCACAAAATGTGTAATCCTCTGAATGGGATTAATTCCCTAGTAAAGGGACCCCCGAGAGCTCCTTAGCTACATGTATTCTGACCAGTGAGGACAGAATGAGAAGCTGGCAGTCTGCGACCCAAAAGAGGGCCCTCACCAGAACCCAGGCATGTGGGCGCTCTGATCTCAGACTTCCAATCCCGCACTGTGAGAAAATTTCTCTGGTTTATAAGCCACCTTGTCTACGGTTTTCTGTTACTGCAGCCCGCAGACCGAGATGGGGGATGTTTGATAGTATCAACAGCTATCAAGAGGCCTTTAAATTTGCTGATTAAAAGGCGATTGCAGATCTCGAAGAGAGCAGTTGCACTTAAATATTGCTTAAGGAAAATGGGGGAGGGGGGTGACCAAGTAGTGAAAACATGAAGGCACCGAGTGCAGACGGTCATGTACAGAAGTATAAGCGGTGAAATGAAGGGAGGTACATGAAGGCATTGAAGTACCAAAAATAAACTTTCGTAGAGAAAAACTCCAACAGAACTTCAGCTCGGCAAACGTGATGAAGTGGAGATTAAAAAAAATAAGCGTACATCTTCTTATTCATACCGAGTGTATCCTTAGTATTTATTTTATTGATAGCAGGATGCCATCCATGTAAGTCACACCATCATTTTACATAAGAAAGGAAAAATGCTACCGATGAAACTATGACCCATATGGATTGTAAGCTATACCACAGTTTCAGAAATGCTAAACACATATACACATTTTAGAATGGATGAAATGTACTGGGACTACGACTTTTTTTCTTTGGTTAATGTTGGCTTAAATCACTTGCAGGGATATATTCTGTATGCAGTAATCTACCCATACATCCTTGTACATGATATAACTTGAGAAACATCTGCATTCTGGCAGTACCATTATACAGATGTTGTGTTTAATTATACAGTAGGTATCTGGGGTTGCTGAGCTCAAGAATGCAGAAATATCAGCCAATGAAAGTTCTTAAGAACCTTCAACTTCTAAGTTTCTTACATGGCCTTATTTTCGCAAATAATTTCCTTCTCTCCTGGCAAAATTGCAGAGCTTTGTGTTTATGCTGAAACAGCAGCTATGCCCACTTTGCAGAACACTGGCCACCTGTAAAACATTCCCAAAGAAAATAAGGGCTCCCATAGACTATCAAGGCTCTTTTTAATCTCATTTATAAAAGCTGCAATTACACGCTGCAGAGAAACATACTATACTTGGGGTCCATTGGCAGCTTTCCAGAGATGAAGGCAGTTTCCCCCTGCATTTAACCTTGAAGTATACTTCCTCACAATCACTTCATGATTGATAATAGCTGGAGACAGGTAAACAGCTTAAACTCGAAAACTAAAATGATTACAGTGTTTGTTCCTGTTTTTTTTAAGGAAGAAATCCTCTCCACTTTATTTTCCTACTGAGTTGTTTGTCTTCTTGATAAAACCTAGACCTATCCACCTGCTTCTCTACTTTGGGACAGTAATTCATGCTGCAATATAGCTTAACGGTTAAGAGCAAGGGTCCCAGTCACAAATTTGTATAGCTTTTCCCCCAAAACCTGCTAAATCGATCTGACTCTCTTGTGTAATACAGGCCCTGTGGTGCATAAAATCCAACCTGCCCCTTCCCTCTTCAAAGAGAGAGCAACTTTGGTCGGTACCAGACTATCTCTTCCCAGTTTGCAAACTGATATCACCAATAAAGCTTTCCTTTCGCTATTTAGTTTTCCTGGTGGTCTTTTGGAGAACAGGTGGGATAATATAGTATAGCATGTCTATCGTCCAGTGGGGATAAGCCAGTAGAGACTCAGAAATCAACCACACAGGAGAGAAGAGAATCAACTGTGTGAGCACCGTGCTCGAGTGGGACACAGGGAAGGGACTACAGTACAGAAGTGGATGGTTCGGCTCTTGTTACGAACAAGGAGAGATCATCCATGGTAAAAGGCATCTGGGATGGTAGAGTTGGTGCTAGGAAGATAAAGCAGTTTTCTTTTGATTGTGTCTATGCTATTTTTAAATGAAATAGCAAGTAGAATCACAGGACGTAAAAAGGAGCAGGATCAGGTAAATGTTCAGGTAGAGAGAAGGCGTGATTGACGGAGGCTGTGGAGAGGGACTTCTGATCAGTGCGGAGGTCCATCATGGCACTGGCGTGGGACTGGTCGGTACACTGGTGCATGTTTCTCGAGCCACATTCTGCTGCTTCAATTCAGGGATCTAAAAGATGGAGAGTTACGATGGGGTTTGCCAGACACGTTGAACAGATAGAAAGGAGGCAAAGGAACTGAAGGTGGGAACAAGGAAGTGATTATGAAAATTACACTAGTCAAACTGGGTGAGGAGAAATTGACAAGGGTTTTGGGGATCTGAAAACGGTCAGTGAATCGTTAAGAATGGGAGCATCGGCGTGATAGGAAAAGACAGGAGGTGGTTGTGAGAACCTGAGATGCTGGCGATCGAAATTTGGGAAATTGCACTCTTCTTGATGATGACAAGTTCTAGGGTATGTCCAAAGAAATGATTGGTTGAAGTCAGGTGGAAGAAAACATCACCAAATGTACAAAAGGTCAAGCAACCAAAAGAGTGGGATGTGGGGCAGATGACCCATATAAATTCTGAAATCGCCAAAAACAATGACAAGACTAGTGAGAGAAAGACAGAAGGCTGCCAGCAAAAATATTCAAGAAAAGAAGAGAAATGAATAAGATTTAGCAGACAGCTATGACAACCAGAATAGTACATTTTGTTGGCGTGTGATTAAAACATACTGATTTTTTTGAATTAGGAGAAATGTCTTAGAAAAAGCAAGGAGGGACAAAGAGAATGAGACTCTAGTCTCTACGCCGTACCACAGGCGGAATAGAGGTAGAAAAAGAGTTCTTCTTTTAGGGGACAATAATGGAAGCTGTGTCATCAGGGGAAGTCAGTTTTTTCATTCAAGTCAGAAGGTGAAGGAAATAGAAAAAATACTGAAGACTGGTAATTTTGGTAATGACAGACTGCATGTTCCAGAGAATATACTGAAAGTTTTTTGAAGGGCGAGGGACTGCAAAAAAATGGGAGATTATGTCAGATTAAGGGAGCTAACAGGTTACAGGGATAAATTCTGGGTATTTAAAGATCCTGGGATGCTTGGACTCTTGGTGAGTACAGGGTAAAATGGGAATAAAGGTGCAATGAGATGAATCCTGGTGGTATTATGGTGGAAGAGGAATTAGTGGTGAGAGCAGAGGAGGTGTGGAGAGACACCGATTTGGACTGGTGGGAGTGCTGGTTATACACAGTGCCTAGTGAGCTTCCAGGTGCTAAAGTGACGTCATAGCTGTGGAAGAGGAACTCTTTATCAGGACCACAGGGAATTCTTTGAGGCTTTCTTAAATCCAAGACAGTGGAAGATATAAAAAGAGCAGAGGTTGGGAATCTGCCGAAATGAGGAGTTTGGGGTGAGCAGAGGAATGGATTGGGGTGGCTCACCTTGAGTCATTGCCTGCAGTGCACTTTGGAGCTGGAGGAACCCCTTAAAAGGCAGGGCTAGTAAGTCCATGTTTGCCTAATGTAACATTAGAATTAATTACTTCAAGCAAAGTATTATAAGTTTAGGATTCTAGCTGTCTATCAATCACTCAAAAGTGTGAATAAAAAAATTAATCTCCCAGTAGAGACATCATATTTTAAACTCACCATAAAGAAGATGAGCACTGATCATGGGCTGATGATCTATAACACTTATAGTCAGAAAAATAAATGAATATCATGATAGACTGTATTTACATGTCGGGGACTTCCTATTTAAAAAAAAAGACTACGGACTCATTTGAGGGGTGTAAGTTGCTGCAATGAGAGATGATAACAGCACCCCTGAATGAGCCCGTATGGGGCAATACGCTGTCCAGGATCAGCATTCCGCTCTTGCCACTTTGCAGGCAGCACTGTTTTCTAGAGTTTGTTCATAGCCTCGCAGAGGAACCCAAAGGGTGATGTAATCATTGGAAAGCGGCTCTAGGAAAACTTCATTTATTTGGCACGATTGGGAAATACATGTTTCTGCTTTAAGTACTGTTTTAGATACCTTAGCCATCTCCCTGAAGAATTCAAAATTTGGAGGGAAAAAAATACGTTTTTAAAATTTCTTATTTTCTTACCCAGGTAAAAAAAAATTACTTAGTCTAGACAGGCTAGACTAGATTACTTGATTATTTAGATTAGGCTGGATAAGGTCATGGCCAAGAGCTATGCAACCAAGATATTTAAATTCTCTAAGCTTTCCTTTCTTCCTCTGTACAATGTATCAATACTTACTTCTTAAGGTCATTATGTGAATTAAATGAAATAATGCGTAGAGAGAGCTTAGCATCAATTCTGGCATGTCATGCACAATCAAGGGTAACTACCATTATCAGTTACCTTATCAGATCAGCATTTTCATTTTTTCCACCAAAAATTTCCTCCACTTTAACTAAATGATTCCATCAGGGCCGTATGCCCCTGTACACAATAGCTCTAAACTACTGAGATTTTGAATTATAATTTCATGCTTTTCAATATCATCACTTTTTTTGCTGTGGATTTTCTGCTTCTAATATGCTCTGGTATAAGAAACTTGGTATCTGAGTTTACTGGAACTGTCTAAAGTAAGCATGAAATAGATTTTGAATGAAAGCTGGAAGGACTCTCTTAGAAGAAAAGCCATGGATTTTAGGGTATGAAATTGATCACACCCATATTGGTTATTGGGAAAGTATCCTTGAATTTAGTTTAACTTAGCTTTAATTCTCAAATATGCCTCAGACATTTGTCATGCAAGGTCTACACGACTGCCATTGCCATTTATTCAATGACCGAATGTCTTAAACAATGAAATTATGTCCCAGCAATTCCACTCCTAGATATTTACTCTAGGGAAATAAAAGTATAATGTCCACACAAAGACTCGTGGACAAATATTTGTACCAGCTTTATTTAAAATAAACAAGCCTGAAGATAACCCAAATGCCCATCAGTGGGTGAACAGATAAGCAAATTGTGTTATATACTCACAGTGAAATACTATTCAATAATAAATAAGTAAATAACCAATCAATCAGTCAATAAGAGGAACAAACTATGTGACAACATGGACGGACCTCAAAATCAAAAACTTTGGGGGTGATCATATATTTGACATTTTAATTGTGATGATGGTTTTGTGGGTGTATACACATGTTAAAGAAATCATCAAATAGGTTATATATGTGCAATGTATTGTACATAAATTTTACCTCTCTAAAGTTATTTTAAAAAGTCATTCTGTTCTCCCCTGATTACCTGTTTCCAAACCAGGTGAGCTCCTGAGCCCCATTCTGTGACATATTATAACAACCTATACTTTATCTTTATAAAATGCATCCAATTATGTTTTATAATTAGTGGCATACTTGTTTGTTTATAGTCCTCCCTCCTCCCAGGATTGCCAGCTCCAAATGAACAAGAAGTATGTCCCTCTCGATTACTGTGTTTCCTCAACATTTAGCACGTTGGATGAATGCATGGTATATGAAAGGTCTCACTTGTGCTGGTAAATATCGGGGAACGAATCTTCTTTCTTGTCAAGTCACATCCTCTGAGGACAGAGCAGTGGGGGATGGGCTAATAGTGGATACGAGGAAAGGTGACCACTTACTGTGCTGTGGGGTGCAAATGAGACAGAGGCGGGTAAAGAGAGTGGAAATGAGACAAGTCCGCTTTAACATGGGACATATGCAGAAACCGGTAAAACGAGTCTACACGGAGGCGCAATACAATTTAAAAACATCCTATGCAAGACGTGCTGCCTATGGGACACCAAAGAACAAGGCTCACATTTTTGTATCGGTGTTGGGAATGCAAGTGCAGAAAAGGAGTTTGTGCAGATGTCAGATGCAGCCCTCAGGGAACACTCCTTCTGCAATGAAGCAATGTCACCCATCACACTGGACTTCTGTTGCCATTGAGCTATGCTCTGAGCTCCCTGCCCTCAGCAAGCTAGCAGGTTAGTCACCTTAATCAAGAATGGAAAGTTCTGAGTCCTGGGAGAAATTCCTGCAGCAGAGAGATTAATTTTAACTAAATGGAAACAGCTCCTGAAATAAAAGCTAGAGAGAGCCTTTATGGAAAATTTTAGGATTGCATTTAGCAGCAGTCCCAAGATGTAACACTGGGGTCCAAAGGTAACCTTAAAAAGATGCTCATAGGGTCACTTAAGGCATGGCATGGACCTGCCATGGAAAATAAAATTCTAGTGGGCAAATCCTTACACTATATCTATACATATAAATGGAAGGTTAAATAGTCATCTAGCTATTTTTAGATAGTTTGATGCAAACTTGATGTTATTCTCAGTAGCAGTTTTGTAAAGCATTGCTGCATATTTTTTAATTGAATTTATATTTACTTAGCATATGCATTCATTAGCATGGGGTTTCAAATTGTAATTTAAAATATAATCAATATCTACCTTCAAAGATTAGCCTCTCCTTCCAAATTGCATTTCCTGCATTTTCTCTGTGCCTCTTGATCAAGACATAGTAACGTTAATACTAAAATAATATGAAAGACATACTGGGCTGAACACTCAATTGTGAGATATGAACACTTTTTCAGGTGTTCAGAGAGGAGAGAGATTCCCATGAGCAGTACTGAGCTGGTGAGTATGCATGGAAGAGATGGGCTTTGGACTTATCCTTGTATTTCTCAAAATAGCTGCAAGAGAGGACTTGAAATGTTCCCAACAACACATAGATATTATATAATAAATACTAGGATGCTGATACCTTAAATACCCTAACTGATCATTACACATTCTATGCATGTAACAAAACTTCACATGTCCCCTATAAATATGTACAAATATAATGTATCAAAAAATACAATAAAATAAAGAAATTAGTTGCAGAAAACAATCCAAAATATTACTTTTTCCATATATTATCACTGTCCTCAAGAAGTGTACTTCACTACCCTTAATTCATAATTAGAAGAGATTCAATTATGGATTGCTTTCTATATGTGCCTGGGACCATGCTTACCACTTCACATACATTATCTTATTTGATCCTCACAACAACTTGTAAACTAAAAATAAAATCCTAAGCTCTCCACTGACTGAACGGACTCCCCTCCTGGCCAAGGGGCTCCAGAAAAACCTTAAAACTGAGGTCCTAGCCAGGAAGGGAAAGGAGGTTGGACACGTCTCATTATGCCCCCTCCCTTTTGGAGTTTGGCCGCAATTGACCATCATCAATGTTAAAACAAAGATCATAAGACTGACAAAACAGACCCTTTATGACAACAAGATATTAAATTATTAACAGGGCCTACCACCATGCAGGGCAAAGGTAAAATGACCCACAGGACATCGATTTACCTAACAGACCACTTTGAGCACATTGTGATTTGCTCTCTGATTAACAGACCCCCTTATCGCCACTGAAGCATTCCTATCTCTGCCTCCAAGTTTTTAGACAAAGCTTTATTCTTTAACCAATTAAAAATCAAAAAATCTGCAAACTCATCTATAACATATAAGCCCCTGCTTGGAAATGTCCCACCTTTTTGGGTCAAACCAATGTATAACTTCTATGTATTGATTTATGACTTTACCTGCAATTTCTGTCTCCCTAAATGTATAAAACCAAACTGTAATCTGGATACCTCAGGTACATTTTCTCAGGATCTCTTAAAACTATGTTCCTCAGGCCATTGGTCATATTTGCCTCAGAATAAACTTCTTTAAATTATATTACAGAATTTGGAGATTTTTTTCTTCGGCACACAGTATTCAGTTTATGATTTCTTCATTTCAGTCAAGGGAGCAACCTACAGATCCCAAAGAACTACAGCAGGTATTAGTCTGCCTGGTTAAAAGGGAACCCAGCCGGCCTGCCCCACAAGTGCCTTGGAAGGTGATCATCTCTTCTTTTCACATGGACTCCACAGTCTTGGGATTAGTCAGCGATCACCTGGTGAGATGTGATGCATGGATTTGATCTAAATGTGTAAATGTGGTATGAAAAGAAATCCAGGGTGCTTTGCTTGTTGTACAGGAGAAGAATGCTGCCTCGACGGCATGGGTGGATAAAAGATTGAGGAAACATTCAGGCTGCTGCCCAGGATCAGAGTTGGAGGGATGGGGGAGAAAAAGGAAGCCTACATTTTCAAAGGGGTTAAAAGACCACTAACTTCCTTGCATGTCAAGAGACGGCGAGAAATTCAGCAAAGATCTCGCTTGCCTTCCAGTGCGTAAAGCTGCTGCGAGACGTGGGTCCGTCAGAGTCACATTTCCCAGAACCCCTGCATCCAGACCCTGTCAATGGAGTGTGAGCTGAAGTAATGAATGTCACTTCCAGGCTGAGGTGATTGTGTGCCTTCGACACCCTCTTCTCTATCTTCCAACTGTATTTAAAAGAGAAAAAAAAAAACCACTTTGAGGCCCTAGGAAATGACAGAGCCAGGAGATGAAAGAAGTCTAGGTCTTCAAGCCATTCCACGGAGAACAGCCCTCAGCAAATCTGAAACATCATGTTCTGTTATCCCACGAACAAGATACAAACCTTTTTTCATGTTCATCACTAAAATCTAGAGAATTGTTGTTATACCAGCTCGTACTACCCTCGCTAATATAACATAGGAATGCAAATCTTCTTTATTTCATTAAGAGCAGATGTTGTACTGTCCAGTCAATTATCCATTGTTGTTGGAATTTTGCAACATGACTGCATTAAGGAAACCCACAGGGAAACGTGGAACTTCATTTTAACCATGAGGATGTTGATAACAAAGTAACATAGGAAGGAAAGTCAAATGGTACCATTAATTCGATTAATTAATTTGCACACTCTCTATTCTAGCTAAGATGCAGTATCGGGGCTGGATTTACTCTCTTACCTGAAACACTAAAAAGAAACGAAAAAAAGGAAAAATATATGAAGCAAATTTTTAAGAAATTAATTTTTAGGCCAAAAAGCAGAGAAGACAAATAAGGCAGAGCCCAACAGACTCTTTGAGTTGAGGAGCCACAGCTGAGAGCCTGGAGAGTTAGTGTAGCTACAGTTTATGGTCAGAACACCTGAGCAGAGAGAGCCACACACGGAGACGCAGAGAGAGCGCCAGACATTTGCAAAGGGTTTCCCTTCAGCACGTAGCAGAGTACTGATTGGTGCATGGATTAAAAAAAACCAGAAAAAGAACAAAAGATTTAGAGGTAACAGAGCCAGGTGCAAATAGGCCCTGAAATAGTGCCTTTTCACTACCCAGACTGGAAAACCTCATAATTCATGAAATATTGGGTAGAGGTCTCAGAAGGGTGTTGCCTAGGTTGTGGGGAATAAATAGCCTTCAAGTAAATATGGTTCTGGTCATTCCTAACAACTCTCAAAAGCAATATCAGAAAAAATGATATTATTTCTAAGCAATATCACTGCATCCCCAAAGCTCAAGAATATTAGAAATCCTCTGAAACAAATAGAAAACAAATTGCAAGATGATAGAGTTCAACCTAACAATATCAACACTGACTAGTAAAAAAAAACTAAGAGGTTAGATTAAGACTGGGCAATGTGGATTTCAGAACACAGAATATTACCAGCGATAAAGAAGATCATTTCATAATGATAAAGGGGTCAATTTATAAAGAGGACATAATAGTTCTCAATGTCTATGCAAATATAACAGAGCTACAAAATACATGAAGCATGATAATTAACAGAATAAGTAGATAGGAAAATCAGTAAGGTTATTTGGACTTTTACAACACTAGCAACAAACTTGACTAATTTACATTTATAGAACACTGCATCCCACAATAGTGGAACACACACACGTATATATATATTAATATATATATATATTTTTTTTTTTTCTGGAAAGTGCACCTGGAACATTTATCAAGATAAGCTATGTTCTAGGCCACAAAACAAGTCACAATAAACTTAAAAGGGTACAAGTTCTGCAAATTAGAAATCAATAACAGAAAGATCTATTAAAAAAATCCCAAATACTTGTGAACTAAATAATGCACTGAGGAATAACCCAGGAGTCAAAGAAGAAATCACAAGGGAAATTAAAACTGTTTTAAATGAAATGTTAATGAAAACACAATATATCAGTATTTGTGGAATGCCACTAAAGCACTAGTTAAGGGAAAATTTACAGCACAAAATGTTTATATTAGAAAAAGAAGAAAGATCTTGAATCAATGATCTCAGGTTCCACACTAAAAGTAGAAGAAGCAAAAATTGTACCCAAAGGAGGCCAAAGAAAATAGATAATAAAGATTAGCCTGAAAATAATAGCATAAAAACAAAAAATAATAAAGAAAATTAATCAGGCAAAAAGCCAATTCTTTGAAAAAGTAATAAAATTAATAAACTTCTAGTCAAACTAATCAGAAAAAAAGAATATACAAATTAATCACATCAGAAATGAGAACAGTAACGTAAATGCAAATTCTACAAATATTGAAAGAACAATAGAAGAATATTATGAATACTTAATGTCAATAAATTGATATTTTAAATGAAAGACACATGTTATAAAAGTTCATGTAAAAAAATAGAGAATATGGCTGAACGGTAGCTCACACCTGTCATCCTAGCACTTTGGGAGGCCGAGGCAAGAGGATCACATGAGCCCAGGAGCTTGAGATGAGCCTGGGCAACATAGCAAGATCCTGTCTGTACAAAAACTAAAAAAAAAAAAAAGTTAGCTGGGCATGGTGGTGCACACCTGTAGTACTAGCTACTCAGGAGGCTGAGGCAGGAGAATCACTTGAGCCCAGAAGTTTGAGGTTGCAGTGAGCTATGATGATGCCACTGTACTCTAGCCTGGGCAACAGAGCAAGATCCTATTTAAAAAAAAAAAAAAACAGAGAAAGTAAATAGGCTTATATCTACTGAAGAAATCAAATTTGTGATGAAAAATATTCTCACGATAAAAACTCCAGGCCTGGATGGCTTCACTAGTAAATTCTGTTAAGTGTTTAAGACAGTAATACCAGGTCAACACAAAGTTCAGAAAATTGAGGAGGAGAGAATACTTCCCAACTTATTCTATGAGGCTAGAATTACCCTTATACCACAATTAGGAGGAAAAAAATGTACTATAAGAAAGGAAAACTACGGAATAATATCTCCCAAGACTACAGATGCAAAAATTCTAAGTCAAATTTTAGGAAATCAAATCCAATAACATGTAAAAAGGATCATGTATCATGACCAATAGGTTTATTCTAAGAATACAAGGCTAGTTTAATATTCTAAAATCAATCAATATAATATAACACATTAACAAACTAAAAAAGAAAAGCCAAATCATTTCCACAGATGTAGAAAAATCAGTTAACAAAACCAGCATCCATTCCTGATAAAAATTCTCAGAAAACCACAAGTAGAAGGAAAATTTCTCAACCTGGTAAAGAGTATTCATGAAAATTCCACAGATAAGATGATACTTAATGATCAAAGACTGAGAGCTTTTCCCCTAAGATCAGGAACAAGACAAGGATATCTTCCTTTGCCATTTCTATTCAACTTTGTATTAGAGACACTAGCCTGTGCAATATAGCTAAGAGAAGAAATAAAAAGCATCCAAACTGACAACCTGTCTTTATTTGTTGATGGCATGATCACATATATAAAAAATTAGATGGAATCTACAAAATTTATAAAATTAAAAAGCAAGTTTAAAAGGATTACAAAATGAAAAGTTAATATACAAAATTAAGTAGATCATATTTCTGTATGCTAGATACAAAGAATTGGGATGTATTTTTTTTAAAATATCTTCTATAGCATCAACATTTTTAAATACTTAGGGTAAAATGTGACAAAAGGTGTGCAAAACCTGTACACTGAAAGCCATGAAACATTACTGAGAAAATTTAAAAAGATTAAATAGGGAGAGATGTCTTTTTATTAATCAGTAAACTCAATATTGTTAAGAAGATGATTTGCTCAAATCAATCAATAAATTCAATGCAATGCCAAACATAGCCCAGCGGGTGCTTTTGTCAAAATCGACAAGTTGATTCTAAAATAATGTGGACATGAAAAGTACTTAGAATAGGCAAAATAACCTTAAAGAAACAAACTTAGATGATTCATATTATCTGATTTTAATATTTGTTTTAAAGCTACACCAATTGACGGGGGTGGCGTTAGCATAAAGATAAACAAATGTACAAATGAAACAAAACATAGTATATAAATTCACCCACAGATGCACTGGCAATAGAGTTTTTCCTTTTACTGGCAACAGATTTTTAACAAAGATAATCCAATAGAGAAAGGAGAGTCTTTGCAACAATGGCTTTGGGTGCTGGGAGAATTGTATTTTCATATGCAAAATAATTAATTTTAATCCATAATCACATACAAAAGTTAATTAAAATATACTATAGACCTAATTGTAAATTGTATAAAACTATAAAACATCTAGATCAAAGTGTAAAAGAAAATCTTGGGACCCGGGATCAGGCAAAGATTTCTTAGACACCACACCAAACACATGATCCGTAAAAGAAAAAACTGTATATATAAATTAATCTTTATCAAAACTAAAACTTCTTCTTTTTGAAAGATCCTGATAATAGAATGAAAAGACAAGCTGCAGCTTGGAAAAAAATTTGCAAAGCATATGTCTGATAAAGTACATATGTCTAGAATACATGAAGTATTCTCAAAACTGACCAATGAGGAAGCAACTACTCAGCAAGAAGTGGACAAAGATTTGAACAGGCAGTTTATCAAAAAAGACATATGGATGGCAAAAAAAAAGCTAAAGAAATAATTAAAATTGTTCATTATTAGGGAAATTAAAATCAAAGCCACAATGAGATATCACTACACCTATATTAGAATACTTAAAATTAAAGAGAGTGACTAGACAGCTTGCTGGGGATATAGAAGAACTGGAATCCTCGTACAATACTGATGGGAATGTAAAATGGTACAATCACTTTGGAAAATAGTTTGGCAGTTTCTCAAAAAGTTAAGCATATCCCTACCTTATGATCCAGCCTTTTCTCTTGGGTCCCCTAACCCAAAGCACACATCCATACCAAGGCTTATATATAAATTTCAATAGCAGCTTTAGTTTCTTAATAGCTAAAATAACTGGCAATAACCCAAGTTCCCATCAACAAGTAAATGGACCAAATTGTGATATGTCTATACAATGGAACACTTTTGACTTAGCAGTAAAAAGGATGACAGGCAATAACATGGATAAATGTCAAAATAATTATGCTGAGTAAAGAAAGCCAATAGTGACTGTATGAGCCCTTTCTTATACACATTTTACAAAAAAAAGGCTCATCTATATTAACAAAAAGACATAGGAGGAAATTTTTGTGGGTATCAGATATTGTGGTGATGGGTTTTATAGATTTATAGCTAAGTCAAAACTGATATTGTGCATTTTAATTGCATGCAGTTTATTTTAGGCAAATTATACTACAAAAAGCTGTTAAAAATAAGCCCCTTAAATGTGCTCAATCATTCCATTCTCACAGTCTTCCAGGTAGAAATTGCGGTAGTATTGCCGCTTTACAAGAACAAAATTCATACTAAGGGGAAGGAAAAGATAGGAGTGGTGGATAGTAAAAAATAGCTGAAAATATATATATTTAATAGTTACTTATGTACAAAGCATTTGATAATGTAACATGGTTAAAATTAAAGTGATTACAACACAGATTGTACCCTTAAAATCACAACTTTCATCAAAAGATTTTGCATGTTGGGCAGGTAAGCAGTCAAATATATAATAAGACTGAAGGAAATTGTCGTCTCCTGATGTTCTGTTCATATGACTACAATGGCACTTGTCAAATTGTAAGATAATTATGTATTAACCCATAGGATTCCACACAGGACTGACAGGGTCTCCAAAGCAAAGATAATGACCGATCTAGCCCAGCACCCAGATCAATACCAGGTACAGAGTCCACAACAACAAATGCACATGAATGTACGAATGAATACATAAATGAGTGAATACATGAATACAGGTATGAAAAAATGAATGAATGGACAGACTGGGAAATACAAAGAATGAAACTATTATTTTCATATCAAGATCATTCAAAATGATCTCCATTTGACTTTAGATTGCCTTTCTGAGCTTGTATTTAAATGTGGTTGTGTCTAAATCAGTCCAAAATCATTCAAATAATAAAATTAAATCAAAAGATTGGAGGTTAGATTTAGCAGAAAAAAGGTTATCTATTTTGTTCTTCACCCTCAATTTCTCTCCATAAACCTTTCTGACCAAGGTAAAGCAATAAGCTAACTTGAATTGCCCTTTTCAACCCAAGTGTGTTAACTTCCTGCTGATTATCTTAAATATTAATAAAAGACAAAGACTACATGTGTTTTCAGCATAAAAAGTCAATGTTTTCAGCTCCTATGAGACTGCAGGTTTAGTCTAGATAAAGGGAAAAATAGAGAAGTTTGCCGTTGTGGTATTACTTTCAAAGTTCTTCATGGCTATTTTAAACCATATACCTAAAACAGAAGATTCCCAACAGTCTACTTGGGTATATAGTTGGGAAATTTATGTGTGTAAGGGGGACATGAGACAGTGACCACTCAACCTTGAGGGTTCAGGGGTGGAGGTTGGCTGACCCAGAATTCTGGAGCTATTCACAGCCAGCCATGAGTAGCAACTCTAGAGTCTCCCAGGAAGGTGACCCAAGACAGGGATTCATGAGGCTTAAGTGGCCACAGAAGGCAAACAAAATGAGCAGCATCCACACCAATGGGTCTACTACCATTGCTTAATATTCAACCACCTGGGCATAAACTTCTGCAACAGCCAGCTTCAGTGCGCACCAATGCTCATTGTGAACGAGGGACTGCCGGGCTTTCTAGAAGAACTCATGTTGCAGGATACAGTAGTCGGAGACAGTGTAGGCGGTTACCCCATATCTCTGTCTGCAAGTAAAGATGGTATGACTGCTGAGTGGATGTCCTCACTGGATAGAAAACAGGGGCTCTAACATAGCCTGTGCTCTCTAGAAAATAGAGCACTGCCGTTATTGTGACGTACTTGTAAGAATGACAAACTTAGATTGAATTTAATTTTATACAGATTATCAGAAAATATTTCAACTAATTTGTGTGTAAAAGAAAGAAGAAATTGTAGATTTTTTTTTTTTTATTTTTTGAGACAGGGACTCATTCTGTCACTCAGGCTAGAGTGCTGTGGTGTCATCATAGTTCACTACAACCTCAAACTCCTGGGCTCAAGCAAGCCTCCTGCCTCAGCCTCTCGGGTAGGTGGGACTATAGGTATGGGCCACCATGTCCAGCTAATTTTTCTATGTTTTGTACAGACAGGGTTCTCACTCCTTTTGCTCAGGCTGGTCTCAAACTCCTGGCCTCAAGCAATCCTCCCACCTTGGCCTCCCAAAGTGCTAGGATTACAGGCATGAGCCACCGTGCATGGCCAGAAATTGTAGATTAAAAAAAAAAAAAAAAAAACCTCTTATAAATTTCTAAATGGTTGTAAAAATCATTATAATTTTCTTACTGAATGTGATTATCAAGAATTGGAAGATAATGTTATGAAAGCATATTGACCAGAATTGCAGGTTACAAATTAAAACGTAAGACCTGATTGCAAAATCTGTGTTTGTGGAAGTAGGAACAGATTTCTCATTTAAAAAATTAAAAACATTATTTAAAAGTTTTATGTAAATTAAATAGTTGGTATCTTCCCAAATATATTCTTATGACAGTTGTGTAATCTAAAAGGTATAATACCATTTTCACCAAACTTCACTTAAATCTCCCCCAGTTTACTCCAGTGTGGCATATAAATATTATCATTTTCTATTCCATGAAATGGAAACAGTAAGCAGAGTAGCCTAGAATATGAGTAACGTATTAACATTGACAACTAGACACTTTGTTCTAGATTTGAAGGGATCAGAAACCAGAAAACACTCTTAGCCTGCTGATTAGGTAAATATTCAATTTAAGATTACATCTTCCCCAGATCACACAAACAAAAAATAAACACCAGGATAATGATGGGATTTGAGATCTGCAATTTCCTCTGGCAATGTAGCCCTTAGGGCAGCAGTCCCTGGTGTTTTATGCATTAATTGCTTACCACGGAGCTTTTTGACACAGAGTAAAAATTAATTTCATACATCTCACTATTCTAAAACTTACTTACGTTTTTCATGACACATACAGAATCTAAAGATTGATAAATATGGAAGGTATGCTTTTCATTTAAATGTGGCATCAAACTATTGCCGAGCCCCAAATAACAATGTGAATAATTCTGGTACAAAAAAAAAAAAATTCCCAGATTTACTTAATTTTTTTTATTATTCATTCTCTTACACACTTTTTTCTTTTCTTTTTTGGGGCGGTGGTGGTGGTGGTATTATCTTATGAAGCCAATCAAAAGTATTCTATATTTAAATTGAGCTTATCAATTGATGGTGAGGTGAATGAATCACAAAACTGGGAGGTAGTACAACTGGATATTTTTGATTACAACCTCTTTACAGTTTTTTTAGTTAAGTCTATATGAATCAAGTCACTTCTCTTTACTGACCTTCATCTCTAAAAAAAAGGTTTACATTAAATATTTGTTGTGTCCCTTTGAACATCTTGTGATTTTGTGATCCTGTATAACTTGTGCAGGAAAAAAAATTAAAACATATAGAATCCTAGCAGTAGTTCTACTAGTTACATGCTCAAGCAAGGGGTAGGGAGGGCTGAGTTTATGCACCTGAGCTATTTTGATTTTATGCCCTGTTGCGTACTGATGACTGAACAGCAAGATCCCTGACAGGGGTTCTACAGTGGGGTGGGCTATCAGTAGATTTCCCAAGTTTGGGCATTAGGAGATAAGGCTGTTTATAAGACACAACTTTATGGTTTGCTACCTGCTCTACCTCTTATTATTGTCAGACTTTTCAAGCTCTGAGCAAAAGCTTCATGCTACAGAATTTCCCAGAAGTGGCCCATCTATGAAGAGCAGAATTCCAATTAAGAAGCTTCAGAATGGGCCACACCCAGCCTTCCCTGCTGACATGTCCTTCTACCCACTCCCCTCCTTTCCTCACTGCCTTGTGATTGAAGTGATTTTGCCAGTGGTGTCAATGCCTGTCTCTCTCAGGCTGTCTTATTATTTTTAAATCCCATACAAGCCTACCTAGAGGGATCCGGCCCTTTGCACGTTAAAGGTGCTCAAGATCTATTTGTCGAGACAGCACATTTCTCTCAATTTTACTAGATTGCAGATCCTCAATTGCAGACTCTAGGATCAGTGGGAGACAAAGGCGTAGAGTTACAGCTGTCTTAGAAGAAATTGTGCAAAAAACCGCAGACTTTTACTTTGTGTAATACTTCTGGATAAGCACATGATAGACTATCATGACAAACCTTGTTTGTCAAATATGGTTATGGTGGGAAAGAAGTTGATAATAACTATGCCAGACCACACGGCACTATAAAACATCTGATAAATCCAAGCAATTTCAGTTCAAAACAGTCAATTAAGGGGAATGATGTAATCATTTCACTTGATAACAATCCATGATACATTGTTTGTTAGAGACGCCATTGAAATGAAATCTGAAAGGAGTTAAATAAAGGTGGAGGAAGATTCACTGTTAGATTTCCTTTGGCTCCTAAAAATGTAGACAGCAGTAAAGTATAATGCTTGGGCTAGTGTCTTTGGGGCCAGACTAATTTGTGGACTGGCTGAACAGATGGGTAACTATGTGATCTTAGCCAAATTCTTAACTGTTTTTCCCCTTCAGTATTTTAACTGTAAAATGTGGATGTTATTGTATACTTACTTCTTAAGAGATTTGTGAGAATTGAGTAAACTAAACTACAGACATGGGGCATGTTGTCTACACAGCTGATGCTCGATAAGCGACAGTGTGTTGATGATAATGACCACCACCACCACAACGATGTCACGTGCCTATTTCTATGATTTTATTGTGCTAATACACAAATTACATCTCCTTATTCTGAAGTTAGCACAGCATCTCTTGCAAACCTCCAAATGGCTCACTAAAAATGGGTGTTCCCGCTAGCTCATTCTGAAAACAACTATAAACAAATCAGAAACATAACTGTTGAATTAAGATGACCACTGTCAGAACCAGTCTCTGAAGTATGCTTGGTTCTAGAAGGCGTTGCCCCCATGTTCTTCTTGGTGGAAAAGAATTGTCAATGGTTGCCAATCAGGACCATTCCCTCCTGGGTTCAAATTAACTTGAAAGAGCTTCAGATCTTCAGTTCAGGTATGTTTAGATCAAGGGTCAAGGTTGTTTATACCTGGGCTGCAGACACGTCAAGAAAACTACTGGGCCAGTGCCTTAGGGCTTCCGATTGAAGCCACAGGGGATCTTTTCTCTAGGCACAGGAAATCAGCCAAACTCAATTTGTTTAAGATGCTGAGGTTAATAATTTGCTTTCTTTCTCAAAGCACACCCTTCCAAGAGCAACCAGGATACTCTGAATCATTTAATCCTTCCCACTTACCATTCTTGTGATGAGGTGAATTCCCCAATTGTAAAACACAAGGAAAACATTTAATCAAAGAAGCAGCTAGAAGTGATTTATGATAATTGATATTTAATGGCTCAGTCTCAAATCCTGTTTCAGTTCTCCTGTTACATGAAGAGATTTCTCAAATTCCTGCTATGAAATTTTGGCAGGAGACAATAAACACCATGACTTCCTTTCTTCTTATACTTCTTTCTGATGTTTCATCATACCACTAAATAATGTGTTCAAAATGCCCCCGGAGTTAGACAAAGCACTTTGCATAGCATGTTCATCATTTGCCACAGACCAAAATATCCAAATGACTAAGAGTTAATTGTAAGAAAATCATTATGGATATGAGCAAAGATTTATGTTCAAGGATGTTCACCAGAGCATTGTTTACAATTTAAAAACAGTATATATGTGTAACAATTAAAAACAAAGCAGTATATATGTCTAATAATAAGGAAAGAGAATAATAAGGAGAAATGATGAAGTATTTACTATTATTATGGACTATACTATGCAACCATTAAAATAATGACATGGAAACTCATAGAATGTTGTGGAAAGAGGCCTGTGATTCTTTTAAAAATTAAAACAATAATATAGATATTATTAATAATACAAATACTGGGTCAGAGGACTTACCAGTTATCATTCCGTGATAACTGTGATGGGCTATCAGTAGATTTCCCAAGTTTGGGGATTAGGAGATAAGGTTGTCTATAAGACATGACTCCGTGACTTGCTACCTGCTCTACCTCTTGTTACCTCCACTTCCTTTCATTTTTTGATCAGACTTTTTAAGCTCTGAGCAAAAGCTTCATGCTACAAAATTTCCCAGAGGTGGCCCATGGTTTTCCAGGAGGGAAAAGCCATGCAATAACTTCAGCATGAAAAAATTAATAAAAAGAATTATTAACTATGGCAGAGAATTAGACTAATGAGAAAATGGATAGAGTTAAGTGAAGAGAACTCTAAAAAGTAGAGGAATAGCTGATATAAGGAAAAGCCACTCCACCTCAGACCAAGAAGACATCCAGACCTGGTTGGAGAGGGCGTGACTGTGGCTTGCTGGATAGCAGAGAGTTCCTGTGGTACTGCACTGGTGGAACTTTCTGGAAATATGCCCTTTGGAACTTACTGGAAAATCACTCTCTAGGCTTCCAGGAAAAGCTATTCATGGGGAAATTTCTTACCAGAGCACTATACTACAGAACCTCTTGATAGAAGGTGCTGGATGAACCCAGAATACTGGAGAAACCGCATGCATTGCAGAGCTGGGTACTGAGATCACAGGTGCTTCATGGGCTGGACGCTGGAGAGGCCTCCAAGAAAGTACACGGGAAACACAAAGCAAAACCTCTCCTTTTGTGATGTCCTGCAGGTGCCATCCATCGGTAAAGCTTAATACCATGTCAGCTGGCCAAGGAAACACCACGTAAAAGGCCCAGCTCTGTTTTCACAGGGCAGGTAAAAAAGGTGAATTTAGAGCTGAGGGGCAATAAATAAAAAACTGGCATAAAGAGTATATATTGAAATGCTAACAATGGATCTCTTTGCGGGGTAGATTGCAGATTACTTTTACATTATTCTTGAGCATTACCATATTTCTACGTGTAAATGTAAATCATTGATTTCCTTTGTAAAAAAAATTAAAACTATCAAGTACACAATAAACTTAATATTCATTCAATAATTTTTATTTTACATTTAATTATTCATAGTATAAAGCATAAGCACAAGTACAGTGTGGATATCACACATTTATGGGCATAATCAATCAATACGTTTTACTCATTTTGTGGAATCAAGTAAAAGAGACCATTCCACTATCCCTATCAATTTCTCTTCCATTCTACGACCTAAACACTCCCTCTAACTGAAGAAATAACGTGAATCGGGCTCTAGTTCTCCAAGTCAACTATCTGTAATGTATTTTCTGGGGATGGAGCCGGTGGCAGGGGATGCAAGGTGATCAATGACCCACACGGGAACAGATTTACCTATTACTGGGCCTCTTGGAGCTGCTAAAACGCTGATGTTCGTTAAGGACCTTGAAGAGGGGTGGTTAGTTCATTGACATTTCTCAACATAATCCGATTTGGGCAAAGATTGCCATCTTCTAATATTCTTTCTCCCTCAGGTCATGATATAAACATCACGTGAGGCAAAAATCTAGGATTCCTTCTTGAAACCTCCCAACTAAATCCAAACTTCCCCTGTTCCTATTGGTCTTTCCCTCCTAAACACATCTCTAACCTGGACACGTCCTGCCTTGGCCCTGCCACCAACGTCACGTAGGCTGAACATCTCTCACCTGCAGTGCAACCACCTAGTGGCCTCTCCTCCACTCTGCTCTCTGCCGCATCTGTCCACTACCATAGTCAGTCAAATATCTTCCAAAGATATATCCAGTTACACACCCATGCAGAAAAATACAAATATTCACATACACTCATTCAAATGCCTTCATATTAACTGTAAGTACCATAATATTTAAGATAACCTAACCTTGGATTGCGATGATATATTCTCTAGTTGGCTTTGTTTCTCAATATTGCTCTCTCCTAATATAATTAAATTCCAGGAGGGCAGGGGACATTTGTTATGGTAGCCTACTATTGTATCTGTGCCCAGCACAGCCCTGACATAGAAATGATATTAAAACAATACTCATTAAATGATGAATGAAAAAAAATGAATGAGCAAATATCACTGTGTGCCTCTTAGTAAACAGACTTCTTCATGGTTCATCCATTCATTCAACAAATGTTTATTGAGTGCCCATTATGTCCTAGAGACCATGCTAGAAGCTTCAAGACCTTCCATCCCTAGTGAATGAATAATAGGTTATAATCAGGCTAGGACATAATCAGTGCACAATCCTACCCCGGTTTTGTAGAATGGATCATGGTGCATACTGACAGACAGCAAGAATCATTTTCCCCATACTCAGAATAAGTGCCAGTCACTCGCTGAAATTGGCTTAGCTCTGAAAGCTCCTTACTTTCCCTCACTTAGCCCCTCCTTGTCCTTGTTTAAATTTCACCCTGATCTTATTGGTTCTTTTTCTATATAATCACTTAGTTGAAAAAAAAAAGTTTATAAGTCAGTATTTCTTGCAATTTATATTGGCAAAATAAAAAAAGTTACTCTTCCAGCTTAATCTTTTCTGAATAATAATAGTATCTAGCCCTGATTACCACCTTGGTGCAGTTTTTACCTGAGTCTGAGAATGAGTGGCAACACTTTTGTTTCTTGCCAGTCTTTTCTAAAAAGAAACATTTGGTAAAATGTGGCTTGTCTGATTGCAAAACAGGCATTAGGCACAGAATTGATCTTTAGTCTTTCAAGAAGAGGACTAAAACTTCTGGTTTGATCTTGTAGGTCATGACGTGCCGTTACCCTTATTTCTATTTTAGTTTGATTTTGAACAAGTTGCAAGATGCATTTTATATCCATGTCCTCCTATATTTCAAATAAAATAGGGGATGAAGATGGCACTGACTCTGCATAAATTTTTCCACTTTAAAATTCATTAAACGGCTTTCGTCTTAAAGTAAGCAGCATCCATTGGATTTAAACACTGCCTGTGCTTCTCTGTGTACATGACGTGCAGGCTCATACAGAACCACAATCAGGTTAGGGTCCAATTAAAGCCTCGAAGTGATCCTGTTTTACCAGCCCAGCAAGGAAATTCTCCTTTGAACGTGACTGAGTCAAGGTGAATGAATATGTTTTGGGGAAATGACAGGGCCTAACCCAAAGCCTATAACATCTCTCTCAAGTGCTGTAATATAATTGTAAAAGCTTTTTGTTTTTAATGACTGTTGCCCTTCAGCCCTCCTTCCTGTATTTGATTAAAGTCCGCCTTATTTTAAATGTGATTTGAGGAAATGTTTTGCTTCATTCTTTCTTCGTTCAATCCCTCCCTTCCTTTCTACCATATAGAAAGACAAACAAATGAAGGAGCCAAAAATCTCTAGTTTGTTTCTAAAAAGCTACAAGTGGAAAGTAACATGTTACCTCTTGCTACAATGAATATGATACCTAATAATTTATCATTGAAGCTGGCTGTGAAAAAGTTAGTGTTGTTCTTAAAACTGTCTTTTATTTTAAATATCCCTTGCTGTAGTAGTAATGATTTTTCCTTTATTATCCCAAATTATACGTATAAATATAAGGGAAAAAAGTAATTTCATTCCTCTAAATTATTCCACCATTACCAAGTGTCCCCAAACTGTAGGAGATGCTTGAACCATTTCCTGTTTAAAATTTCAGAAGACTTGTGCTCACATAATCCCTACAAGTGGACCAAGAGCCTTTGTCAAAGCTACTGGATCAGAACAGTTAGTGGATACAGCAAGGAAAAAGCAGGGTAAAGAGTTAAGACTAAGAATATCCTCAAAGGAAAATCTTAATTGTGTGCCCTCTGTAGGCAAAATATCTATTATATTTCATTTAAGATATTTTTAGAACAATATCATAGGTACATGTTCATATATCTGGTAATAGATTTTAAAAAAGAAAACTTTAATGATAGAATATAACATCCAAATAGAGCGCACAAGTTGCAGTATTTGATTTTTCATAAGTAGTGATTTCATTGAGGCTCATTTTCACTTCTTATTCTTCAAAACCTAATCTTACCATCACATCTGGGATGCTGTCCCAACACCTGTCCTCCTACCCAAGCAGCAATATTCCCTTATACTACATTGCTTTTATCTCATTGCATCATAATCACTTATTTAATCAAGTTTCTCCTTCACTAGAATATGAGTTCCTTGAAATCAGAAACTCTGTTTTATTAAGTTTGAATCCCCAGAGTTTAGTGCATTTATTTATTATTTTTCCACAAATATGTGTCAAACGTCTATTCTCTTCCTGTTGTGTGTGCTGATTCTAAGATGATTGGCCAAAAAGAGAGATCTAGTTCTTGAACTCATACAGGGGATAATAAATACGCAAGTAAACATACCAAGGAATAATTACAAATTTCTATCATTTCTGTAGCATACAAGAGGAAGGTGTCACAACATACAACAGTCTGGAGGAGTTTCTTAAGGTAAATAGTGTACGGCCTCTCTTCATATACTTTGGATTATGGGATGCTCAGCAGAGCATTGAAGCTGAGGGAACAGAGCAACTAAAGTTTCTGAGTCAGGAGGACTCAGCAGGAATTAATGGAGAATTGAAGGAAAAAAATGAATGCTTGGGAAATGAACTGTGCAGCAACATGATAAAAAGTGGGGACCATGTTGGTCTCCCAGAAGGTTATACAGAGCAAGGATGTGAAGGCAGCCCGGGATTTGCCATCCTTTCAATCTGCTATGTTATTCTTCCTACTTCTGTTCTTCTTTCTTTCACCCAAGGCACACAGTGCTAATCGATCGTGGCATTCTTCCCCACGAAGGCTGGGCAAAGCCTTGAAATCTTTCTGAGCTTTTCTGTTAAGAGTGTTTCTGGCAGCCACTACCGATCATTCAGTAAGGGCCCTCAAGATGATACCGTCTTGCCCTTCCTGATTTAAGTCATTAATATTAATATCATTTTTTTACCTAATGAAGACTGGGTTGATATCTGCTTGAGTGAGACAAAAGCTAATGTGAATCGAGCTGATATATGTAAAACAGGGCATTGTATGAATGGATACGAAGCCTGGCTCACTGTAGGTGCCGAGTTGACAGGAGTGATTATAGCGACGGTGCAGGTAATGATGGTGGGAGAGGATGGGCCATTCTGGTACTGGTGGGAGTTCGCCTTTGAGGCTACTCCTGAAGGTAAGAAAAATTACTGGGTGGAAAGCATTGACTGCCCTTTAACAACTCTGTAGTTTTTACTTGGACAAGCAGCCAGTATATTCTCAAAAATATAGAAAAAGAAGTACCCTTACACTCAAGAAAAAAAGACTATATGAAAGTGCATATAGCAACTGGATATTAGCATCTTGATCTAACCCAAGTACACTTGGAACGATCAACCCGTCAGCTCTGCTGACACTACCGTTGGTCTATGCACTGAGACCAGAACCCCAGCAAGCCAGAGTCAGTCTGTTCAAAATGTTTATTTTTGCTCCCCTTACACTGGGTAAACCATATATCTTAAGTATAAAGTGATAGTATTTATAATTTAGTAAGAGCTAAACTCAGAGTCCTCTAATGCATTATTAAGACTGAAATACCAAACACTAAGAAACCAAAAAATTATAAAGGTTTAGTGCTTATAATGTCATTAAATGGAAATGTGTCACCTACACTACACATCGAGAAACTATTTGGATATAAACTGATGTGCTAAGACCTAACCACAGGATATAGTCACAAAATCATTTGACCCTTTGCCTACTCTAAGTTCTTCCAGTAAGTTTTTATTAACATATTGTTTCACGTTTGGATGATCTGTGTTAGATAGAGTGTTTTTCCTGAGTTGTTTTTCCTGACTCACCACTTCGAGTGTCTTTTATGTCGGTACTCTGCTAGGCCTTTTACATATATTATCTCTAATGCTTACAACAACACAGCAAAGAATGACCCTATTTCCACCTTCCGGACAAGGCAACTGCAGTTCAGACAACTGAAAGAACTTGTTCAATTTACATAACTAAATCAGTGATAGGGTTGGGATTTCAGTGCAGCCTGCTTCACTCTGGAGCTCATACCATTTTCACTACTTTTTGTCTGCCTGTCCGTTAGCTTTATTTCATTCCCCGGCCACATACTGGTTGGAAAAGAATCAGATGATCACTCCAGACACCTCTTTTGGGGAGGTCTGCCTTGTAATAAGGTGTATGAGGGTTGATCTGTGCGGTACAAAGAGTTGTTCCCATCTGATGTGGAGAAGGCCTATGACAGGGCTCGCGTCACCTCCATCGGCCCCAAACCACTCTGACAGCCTCCGGGTGGTACATGCATTCGGCACCTTCCATCTCCCCTGCAGGCGGCTTAGGATTCGAAACAATTTTTTACTTTCTGATGGATGCTCATTTCGACAAATCTCTCATTGTACATGGGGCCAGGCCTAGGACCTCTTTTCTGTCTCACCCCCTTATTGACAGCCAAAGACTCCATCGGTGTCCTGTCCTCTAGTTCTATCTCACAATTATGGACAATATACAGTCAGTCCCAAGCATGAATAGATGGGCCTACGTCCATTCCATTTTTCCCTGGAGAAAAAGGAAAACAAAAAAAGAAAAAAGAAAAGCACAGCCACTGTGAGGTGTGCACAGGTCTTTTGCTGCATCCTCTTGAATAGGGCCCCGCAGTATAACCACTAGGTTTCAGCTCAGATGTGCTTTCACTGGCTTCCAGATTCCAGTTTCTTTTGGAGCTGCTCATCTCAGTGCTGTCTCCAGTACACATTCCAAAGCAAGTCCTGAGATGGGCAGCCGGTGGGATGGGGGAGGTGTTCAGGGAGGCATGGAGAGCTAATCAGATTACTCATGGGGACAAGGACAGAGAATGGACACTCTGTGCGTTATTAAACATGAAGATGGGCCCTCTTGCCAACCAAACACACATCTCTACAAAACTGAATTACTGCTTTCTCACACCTCCCCAAACTACACGGAATGCTTTGACTATGAATTTTACTGACAACTCAGCATGTGATATAATACCAATATCACACTGAATGGGATAGATTGAAAGTCCTACAGACATCACCATTCTTTGTGCTTTATTTCTCAGCTTCCGAGCAGGCCGTGGGTGGCATGTGCAGCTCTCTCATTTGCCTGCAGAGGCCAAGACATTAACTAAGCACCTACCAAGTGCAAGACATTAACTAAGCACCTACCCAAGGTGTCTAACCAGAAATGTAGCTAGAAAACACTTCAAAATACTGTAACTGGCATTTTATGTGCCGGTTCAAACCTGGGGGAACCTAATCATTGTGAATGACAAACAAGTGCTTGCAAACCCACTACTTATTAGCACAGCATGCTCAATTTACAAGAAAATTTTCTAACAGTAAATATAGCAGAAAGCTACAATTACAACCTTTCAATGATTGCAATCCATGGAAAAGTCATTTAGTGATAAATTGGAGGGCAAGAGAAGATTATCACCTGCTTAACTAAGCTTCCATTGATTCCATCAAGTTGTTTGTCTGGCAATATCTGGGCTATGATGAAAAAGTTGAGAAAAACTCATTTTTCCCCTTTCTAAATATTAATTATAAACATTCATTTTTAAAGGTATTTAGT
The DNA here is from genome assembly GCA_963575035.1 of Avahi laniger. NCBI lineage: Eukaryota > Metazoa > Chordata > Mammalia > Primates > Indriidae > Avahi > Avahi laniger. The sequence continues at coordinate 41,712 of CAUYSK010075533.1, forward strand.
ACTTTGGCAGGAAAAGATCTGCTTGGCAACTACTAATTATACTTAATAATAAATTATATTTATCATTTGCATAATTATTTTCACATTTAAATCTTTTCACAGATTTTGTTTCCTCATACGCCATGGTGTATCGATGGAATATTAATACAATTTCACTATGCAAGTAATGTTGTGACATTTCTGTGGAGCCAGCCCCAGATAGTAAGCTCTCATGGGAAAACTGTAGGGTTTAATCAGATCTATATGTTAACAAATCATTACAGCTGCATTTTTCAGCACCTCGGAAGAAGAGCAGTATTGAGCAACTATTTTTGGGGGAATTCCAAGGGACATTTTGGCAAGATGCCTAGTTAATGCCAAAACTGTGCAAGTGCTTGGGGGAGGCAGGGATGTAAGGCAACAAGATCAATGAGGGATGTGTTAAATTTAAAATACATCTCTCAAAGGAGTAAAACAAAGGAGCAAAACAAATAAAAGAAATATAATTAAAATAGTTGTAATACAAAGGTCTGAATTTAGCTTTTTAAATAATTTCCTGCATAAGCTAAAAGTTCAATATGTGAGCTTGTGTTCACATATTTAGAAATTTGTTCTCAGTGTGTAACTAGAAGAGGTCACAGAAATCTATGTACAATGGCATCGATTGGAGAATTATTTGTAAAAGGAGAAATTTGAAAACAACTTAAGTGCACAATAATGGAGGATTATTTAAATAAGTGGTCCCATACATTGGAATATTAAGCAACTTATAAATTATCTAAATGAAGAGTATTAGATCATTTTATGTGCCAGTTCATATGGGTAATAGTCATGTTATAATGTCAGGTGAAAATGTAATATAGATAAAAATTATATAAATAGCATATCAACATTATTATGTACAAAATAGAGTACACTTAAATATATTTATGTATATGAACATATGTGCATATAAACATGAGAATAACAAAAGTAGAAATAATACTTATCCTCTTAAAAGCATAAATACATTTATTTTTTTCTATAGTTTTCTTATTTTACAATTTTTCTACAGTAAAATACGAACTTTGCTAGATTTTTTCTAACAATTCGTTTATCATTTATTTATTTATATTGCACATATTTAAGCTACACACCCTGAAGTCTAAACAATTTTATTTTTTAAATTTGGTTTTACATATAATGGTCCAAGTTTTGCTTAACACAGTAAAAGTGAAAAATGCAGGCTATTTTTGTGAGTCTGACAATGCTCAAAAGACTAAAATTAGTTCTAAAACATTTAAGTCTATTTTGGTCCAACATTCCACATCTAGTTTCGAATTTCATCATAAGAAATTATCAAGTGTCTGAGTGACTATGTTGTACAAAGATGTTTGCTGCAACTCTATTTATAAAAGACAAAACATTGAACTAAGATTAAGGTCATTCCAAAGGGGGTTTAGGAAATGAATCTTGGTCTATCTATTGCGTATAGTTAGTTCTACAGCTATTCAAATGATGATGTTCAGGAAACACACACTCAACCCTAGAGGGCTAGGGTTCTTACAGGCTGTTCCCAAGAAACAGGCAGAACTAACCACTAAACCCACTGGAAATCAGATGCCCAGGGTAAAGGAGACACCCACTTTTCAGCTTCCATCACTTCCTGGTAAGGTACAGAGCCAATATCACTAGATTATTTGCTTTTCAAAAGAACCTGCAAAATGTCATGGCTTTTAAAAAGTTATGCAGATCTAGGGGGAAATAAAATATCTGCGGGCTGTATTTTACCCATCAGCTGTGACTGTGCAAACTTTGATGTGGAATTAAAATCATTACCATATAATAATGCCTAATACTTATGATAAATTTTAAAACATAGGCTTAAAACACTATATTTTTATTTAGATAAAATTATGTGTGCACATGAGGATGTGTGTTTGGGTGATGTTCATATAATTAACACACACAATAAAGAGAGAAAAAGCAAAGAGAGAAATGGATCTGAAAGAATCTGAAAGGGCTTTTCTATGGGCAATGGGTTATTTTGAATGATTTTTGTGTTCTTTATGTTATCCTGCACAGTTTTTATTTTCTGAAATAAACACATGTAGATTTTATGATATGAGATTAACATTTAATAGAAATAATGTTTTCCGTGTGTGTGTGTGTGTGTGACCCCTCTCTTTCTCGGATGGACCACATTAGGAGCACTAAAGCCAGGTCTGACCATAAAATCTTCTCAGTTATGGTAAAAAACAGGTAACTGATTTGAAAATGGTGCTGAGTTTGAGGTTGTATTGATTGATTAATTGATTCATTCATTTGCTCAACAAATACTGAGAGACGGAGCTAAGTGCCTGCAATCCAGTGGAACAAAGCATCAGCACAAATGAATCTCCTTAATGGAATTAAAGTATGTGGAAGATAAACTATTAAATGCACACATAAAGCATGAAATGAATCTTGACAGAGGAAATAGAGATGACTATATGCCCAGAGCTTGCCCCAAAAGTAAGTCTTCTCTACAGGGATTACTTCTGCTTTCCTTTTGCTTTACTCCGTCCTCTCTACTCATACCTTTATTTCCATCGTCAGTGGAAGATTCTTGTTCTTTTCACTTCTAGTGGAAAAGAAGCCTCAGGTATAAATTTTCTATGTAAACCATATGTCCCTATTTTATGAAACAGAAGCCAGGGGCCAATAAGCCCTGATATCATCACCCTCCAAGGGGTCATGAGTGTTCTCTTCCAATTTCAATAGCTTTGGGATCTCCGGTGTCTCCTTCAATGAGCCAAGTGTGGGGCTTCCACATCACAGGCCTAGAACCACTTCCTCTGAACAGTGTACAGGAGATGTAGTTTTAGTGCTAACATACTATGAGTTCTTTTAGTGAGTGTCTTGTAGCCCCTGAAAGTGTTTTTATGTGTATCATTGGCTGCTGTTTAAAAGGAAAAAAAAAAAAAATCCACATTGCTGCTCATCCTAAGAAACAGAACTACCCTGTCACAGCACCCACTTTTGTGATACTTTAGCCACACTGGCATATATAGTAGTTCTCAATCTCCACTGCAAGCTTTAAAAGATACCAATGTCCTGGCCCAACTCCCCAGACCCAGAAATTCATATTTAACTGGTGCAAGTCACAGTCTGGGCTTTAATATTTTTTAAAGCTCCCTGAGAGAGTCTAATGTATAGCCTAAGTTAAAAACCACTGACATCATAGAAGATATCTCTCCTGGTGAGAAATCAAAACACTTCTCATTTTATCTTAGTTTTTGATGCCCTTGAGGAGATATTTATCTATCTCTTTGAGTACCCCACGTAGCCAATATTTTCAAATAGACTATTGCAAACCTCCAAATCTGATAAAAGTCAGTTCAATGACTTTTTCGCAGCATGGTAGCACATGGGTAGAATTTCTTTGATGTTTGACATTCTAACCACATTGTGTGGTAGGCACAATTATTACCATTTATAGAAGAGGAGCTGAAATTCAGAGAAAATAGGAGAGGTGCACATTGCCATGAATCTAGCAATTTAATGCAATGACTGCCACACTAGAAAAAAAAATTTTCCCCTGGGGCCGTGGTGTTTTATTATGAAAATAGAATAAAAACTTTGAAAACGGCCGGGCGCGGTGGCTCACGCCTGTAATCCTAGCACTCTGGGAGGCCGAGGTGGGCGGATCGTTCTGAGCTCAGGAGTTCGAGACCAGCCTGAGCAAGAGCGAGACCTCATCTCTACCAAAAAATAGAAAGAAATTAATT
>CAUYSK010075535.1:0-16981 GCA_963575035.1 Avahi laniger
AAAAGAAATACTTCAGGATCTTGATCACACTTGTTTAAAATTTTCATTCGAACTCTGCTCTTGTCTGCAGCTGATCTGGGTGCAATGATTTTGGCACCCATCGAGTGGGACCCATTGACTGAAAAGTTAATTTTTCAGTCAGAATTGTGTAAGTTGAACAATTGAGATGTCTACGATGTTGGTTGTTTGTGCTGTTAATCTTAAATTAGGGCACGAACAAGATTAATTTTTTCCTCGCAAATTGATGTGGATGGCCTACCACTGTGGGCTTTATCTTCAATATCATCTCGTCCTTTCGTAAAACAAGTTACCCATTTGTAAACTGCTGATTTTGCTGGGGTGCTGTCCCCATAAACTTTTTGTAAAGCATCAATGATTTCACCATTCTTCCACCCAAGCTTCACCATAAATTTGATGTTTGTTTTTGCTTCAATTTTAGCAGAATTCATGTTGCTCTGATGGCAGCTCTTTTCAAACTGACATATTATCCTTGTTAGTGCCTGAAACCTGATCATGTTCACACATATTATAACAAGTTAGTATGAGTTTATTTTGGTGCAACAAAATTAAAATAGGTAGTTTTTTCATAATCCATATTTTCCATGAAATTTTTGAAGACCCTTTGTAGATATATTATAACAAACTTAAATTTGGGCATATATGTAATTCCATTTCCTAGTGATTTGTATTACGAAATTTAAGACTTGGTTGGGGTGGCCAATATGTACTGTTCAAAATATAAGTTATTGAAAAGTGTATACATATATGTAAACAGTCTTTTTTTGATTTTTTAAAAAATGTTTTTGTAGTTAACAATATAAAGAAAATATACTTACTGAGATCCTAATTGAGCAGAACATAGTGTAAGGAAACCACTTATTTAAAAAAAAAAAAAAAGGTTCTTCATTATTTTCCAGCAAAATAGCACACAAGTCTTCTAGATTCCTTAGAAATCTTATTCACCAGCCTTTCCTCTCCAATATTTGGGATAATCTGTTGTTTGCCCCCACTGTTATCCCTTGCCCCAGGCATCAGTGATGAGTGCATTTGCCTTATTACATATTTTTGAGGAATGTTTCCCAGGTAGCCACCTCCGCACTGGGAGAGTCCAAAATTAGGCAAGATAAAGGCAGTCCTTTTGAGCTGGTCCTCCAGGGAGTCACCAAACAGGTCACAGAAAACAGTCCCAATTTTTTTGAGAATAAGATCTATTCTGTTCCCTTTGGTACTGGGAATTTGGGTTGATGTCTTCAAGGCCACTGCCCATCTGGGGAACATGGAAAGGGATCAGAGTGAGTAACATTACAAAGCTCTCTCACGCAGATTTAGCTTTTTCTCTTGACTAAACGTTTACCTGATTGCTGCAGGTTTTTCCATTAGTTCTAGAGTTCTGAGAAAGTTGATTGTGACAGTTTTTGCCAGTTTATTTGTTGCTTTGTGGAGGGATAGACCATTGGAGTTCCCTCCTTTGCCATTTTTGCTGACATCCAGTTCTATGATTTTTGGTTGAGACTGGTTCTATCCGGATGACACTGGGAAAGGCAAAATGATAATGACAAGGATTTGTTAAGAATAGGCTAATGGAAAAGTATCCAAATGGGGATGCTTTGTAGGTATGTGTAAATATGAGACTATAGTAAAAGGCAGAGGTGTCTGAGTTTGAGATTAGGTTTTGAATTTGGTAATGCTGAAGCTCTGGAGCTTGAAGTGAATTTGTGGAAGGAACAGCAAAGAGCTGTGAGGCCCAAGCTTTGTAGAACAATTACAGTCGATGTCTATAAAGAAACCTATGAAATGGGTACAATAGAACTTTCCTTTTTCTTTCTTTTTTAAGCAGGATAACTATTTTTGGAATTTATTGTAAACTAACACATGAATTTCTACTCATTCCAATTTGTCATATCTTAAGAAAATAATTAGTGTACAGACTGTCCCCCACTTATGATGGTTCCACTTAATGATTTTTCAACTTTACAGTGGTGCAAAAGTGATACACAGGCAGTAAATTGTAGTTTGAAATTTGATCTTTTCCTGGCTAGCAATTTGCTGTATGATACTCTTGTTGAGATGCTGGACAGTGGCTGGGGTCCCAGTCAGCCACTTGATCATGAAGGGGTAAACAAGTGATACTCTACCATGTGCTGTGTTGCCAGCATTTATTTTGCCCGAGTTTAGGCTAATGTAAGTGTTCTGAGCATATTTAAGGTAAGATAGGCTAAGCTGTGATATTCGGTAGGTTAGGTGTATTAAATGTGTTTTCAACTTACATTTATGATTTATGGTGGGTTTATCAAGACATAACCCCGTCCTAAGTCGAGGAGCATCCATATAGTCCGTGGGACCCTAGTTCACAATTAGCTGCTGATTAGCCGGGATTAGAGGAAGGAATGATTACAACAGCAGGGTTTCTCCACTTAGTTTTTATCAGAGAATCATTAGTTTGTAATAAAAGAAATAAAAAAGACCCTAATACGCAGTGTCATCTTTATTTTCTGTTACCTTTTTCTTGCACTGTGCCAGTTCCTACACTTCCCCAAACTAAGACATCTTAATTTTCTAGTCCCCATAATATCAGAACTTTTCTTTTTTTTTGTTTTGAGACAGAATCTCACTCTGTTGCCTGTGCTACAGTACCATGGCATCAGCCTCGCTTACAGCAACCTCAAACTCCTGGGCTCAAGCGATCCTCCTGCCTCAGCTTCCCGAGTAGTTGGGACTACAGGTGCATGCCACAATGCCCAGCTAATTTTTTCTATTTTTAGTAGAGACGGGGTCTAGTTCTTGCTCAGGCTGGTCTCTAACTCCTGACCTCAAGCGATCCTCTCACCTCAGCCTCCCAGAGTGCTAGGATTATAGGCATTAGCTACCATATCCGGCCTACTATCAGAACTTTTTAACCTCTGCCGAATCAACTTTAACAACCAGTTAACAAATACATTCTGTTATCTAACCTATCCTTTAAGTAATCGAACTGATTTTACACTGTTTTCTGTTTCTTTTCATTCTCTTTTCCCTTTTAGTCTTTATGTCTCCCATATTTAACACTGTATATATAGACCTGTAGACATTCTATGAAAAGACCATAAGATGAAATTTATCAGAAATTCCAGTGTATCTTGTCAATTTCCAGGGTTGAATACCGGAGCCTTTAATTATTTGAACTATTAAAAAAAAAATCCCACTAAATTTCGAAAGTGTATTTTAAAAATATAGACTGAATCATTACCTCTTGAGAATTTCAAAATAATTTTTCTCTAGTGAATTGTAAGTTATTCTTTTAAAAAATCAATCCATAATTAGACTGGAAAAGGAAGGATATAATCATGGAAGTTTTAATTGCTCCCTAAGTGTATTTTACCAAAGTGATAACATTTTTTTTAATTGGAAAGGAGGATATATATTATAGACTATATTATCAAAAGTAGAAATACCAAAAGCATTTCTCCTAGTATATTGGTTTAGATAATGTTAGCAATTTTTATGTCTACTAGTGGAGTATAGAGGTTTTAAGAAAATTCTATTTAGAGTTGAATATTTAATTTGGTGAATTTCTATAAAGTATTCTCGTCATTGCCTGAATGTTAATATTAAAATTTGTATTATCCATATGCACAGGAGATTATACATAAGTCTTGGAAGCCAGGGGACCACAAACCTCATGGAGTGTAGCAGCTCTACTTCTTGGCATTTTCTTATTGTCTTAACATGACGTTACAAAACTAGGAAATAATAACAGGTGAAAATTAGAGAATCCTGGTAGGGTTCCCCTTTACTCAGTATTGCGGCGTGCAAGACAGATCCAGCCTACATAGTCACAGCCTTATTCTTGAAACCTGTAGTGCCTAAGACTTAGTATCTACAGTGGTTCTGACCTCATCTTGTTTAAAACTGTAGTCTGCCTCAACATCATAAAGGTCATATATGAAAAGGCCACAGGAAACATTGTACTCAATGGTGAAAAACTGAAAGCTTTTCCTCTAAGATCAGGAATAAGACAAGGGTGCTTGCTCTCACCAGGTCTTTTCAACATGTTAGTGGAAGTCCTAGTCAGAGCAGTTAGGCAAGAAAAAAAATAAAAGTCAGGCATTCATATTAGAAAAAAAGAAGTAAAATTATGTCTGCAGATGACATAATCTTATATGTGGAGAACTCTAAAGAAGTTTAACCAAAAAAGTGTTAGAACTAATAAATGAATTCAGTAAAGTTGTAGGATCAGTTGCATTTTTCTATACTAATAACAAACTATCTGAAGAGGAAATTAAGAAAGCAATCTTATTTACAGTAGCATCAAAAGAATAAAGTATATAGGAATAAACTTACTAAGGAGGTGAAAGACTTACATATTGACAACAACAAAACATTGCTGAAAGAAAGAAGACACAAATAAATGGAAGAAGATCCTGCATTCATGGATTAGAAGTAGCAATGTTGTCAAAATGTCCGTAACACCAAAGCTGTGTACAGATCAGTGCAATCTCTATCAAAATTCCAATGGCTTTTTTGTTTTTACAGAAAAAACAATCCTAAAATTCATACGGAACTATAAAGGGCCCTGAATAGCCAATACCATCTTGAAAAAGAACAAAGCTGGAGGCATCACACTTCTTGATTTCAAAATGTGTTACAGGTCAGACACGATGGTTCACAATTGTAATCCTAGCACTCTGGGAGGCCGAGGTGGTAGGATTGCTTGAGCTCAGGAGATTGAGATTAGTTTGAGCAAGAGTGAAACCCTGTCTCTACCAAAAGAAAAGAAAAAGAAAAAAAAAAAAAAAAAAACCTAGCCAGGTGATGTGGTGCATGCCTATAGACCCAGCTACTGGGGAGGCTGAGACAGGAGGATTGCTGGAGCCCAGGAGTTGCAGGTTGTAGTTAGTTACAATGATGCCACTGCACTCTACCCAGGGGTGACATAGGGAAACTCTGTGTCAACAAAAACAAGGCAACTGAACACCCCTCCTCACAACCTCCCACCCCTTCATATTTAAATTAAAAAAATGTATTACAGAACTATAGTAATTAAAACAGTATGGTACTGTCATAAAGACAGACCAGTGAAACAAAATAGCCCAGAAATAAGCTCATGCATATATGGTTAATTGAACTTTGACAGAGTGCCAGGAAGACACAGTGGGGAAAGGATAGTCTATTGAACAAATGATGTTAGGAAAACTGGATATCCACATGCAAAAGAATGAAATTGGATCTTTATTTTAAACCATGCAAAAAAATCAACTCAAAATGGATTAAAGACTTAAGCATAAGTCATGTTTATGTCCTTGAACGTACCAGAAAATTTATACTGCTAAATATATCTATAAAACTGTATATTGTAGAACGTTTTTCTTAAGTTGATAATAAATTATAGCTCTATTATTTTCATCCTGAGATCATATTGCATACATTGAACTTCCATTTTAATATAATTTATTTATTGAGAAAAGCAATCTTCCTCTAAGTTTTTGAAATTTCAGATATACCAAAATAGAATAAAAGTACAAAAAATCTTGCTAAATAAAACTCTGATCTTTATAGTTATTTTAATAATGTGCTTGTAATTTTTTAGAAACTAAAACTATCTACAAATTATGATTACTACTGAAATTTGGTACTAACCACATTTCTATTTTACTTGCTTCAGGTGGTAGATCAGATACACACAATACATTTGGGCATGGTGGGATGAGTTAGCCATTTGTGATTGGCTGAAGCTTGGCTGTTTGTATTTGGCTGAAATTGGCTATTTGTTACAAAAAATATACTTCTAAGTTATGTTTTGGTTTGTTTACGTACAAAGTTAGGTTGTATTTGTTAGGTGGAGCTTAAAGTACAGAGACAGCCTCAGGCTAAAGGCCTCTTAGAATGTATAGTGGCAAGGTAATTATTATCTCCAAACTAAACTAAAGATGTGTTGATATATGGTTCTGAATTTTATATACCTACGCCATTTATGCCACTAGTCATCTTGATGAATTATTTCACAAGTAAATTGTGATTATTCACAGTAAATAACTAGGGGTGAAGATTTATTGTGAAACTAGTCTACCCGTGTGGGGATGGAGGGAGGACAGGCTAACATAATTTCTCATAATTTGCTATATACTGAAGCAATATATTATCATATAAACAAAATTACACAGTCAACTGAAACTGCAGGAAAAAATGGCAAATATATTAGGGAACATAGTTTTGAAATGATGTTTTATGGCTATGAGGAAACTAATGGAAAACAATACCTTGGAGTTCTTTGATCATAACTCGCTTTTTAAAAGATTAAACTGTAGTTGGCTGGCAAGCAGCGAGACAGTGTTTCCATGAGAATTATTCTCTGAAAATAATTGCTTTGTTAAGCAACTGCTCCTTTGTCATCATTTGAGAAAGTTTACACATATGTAAAATAGCTGTATCTTATCCTTTCAATAAAAATAAAAGCCAAAGTAAATTGATGTGATTTACTGTGGAGACAATTTTAGTGATTCAGGTTTTACATACAGGGGAAGAAATAAAGGAAGGTATGGACATTTCTAGAACTCCTTTTAAGTTGAATTTTTAAGAGACCAGGTTACACTTGTGTTTATACTGACAAAATAAATGTTTTTACTTTAAATTAGGGTATCTAAAAGAAATTGTCCTATGTTTGTTTTGTGGCTTGTTATTCATTTTCATTGTGGTTACCAGTTAGCATTCCATTAGTATGTTTAAGGTATTTTATTTACTTGGAGATTAACCTTTGACTTTCAAATATGAGATTAAAGAGACTTTGCCTTTTTAAAAATATTACTTTTTTCTGCTTAAAAAATTAAAATAACTAGATGAGATTGTATAAAACAGTATAAAGGAGAAATAAAAACTACCTCCAAATAAGCATGTTTATACTATTCTTCACTGAATATCTTCATTTTATTGGGAGAAATTAGGGTCTGAATTCTGATATTTAAATTTGCAAGCTCATCCATTCAAATTTGTAAAGGTCTGTGTGTTTTTGTGAAATTGAAGAGATTAATATACAGACTACAGTGCTAATTTGTCAATTTCCCTTGTAAAACAAAATTTATCAGGCAAATTGAGAATATTGATTTTGGTTGGCCAGCAAATTTTACACATTTTATTCTTTTTTCCTCCCTTTTTCTCTTTCATAAATGTATATTGATGCTTAGTGTTGCTGGATGCTGAAGGCATGTGAGTATTCAGGCGTGAGCCTTTGCCTTCAAAGTCTAATATAAATAACATTAACCACACTAAGAAGTGTGCTATAAAAAACATGGATACAGAGTGACAGGGAAGCACAGAGGCAAACCTGGGGGGCAGATGTCCAGGTACCATGGAGAGTGTGACATTTGAGCTGAATCTTGAAGTCTTATTCCATGAAGTAAATAAGGACATTTCAAATAGAGGAAATATATGTCTGCAGATGCATGGATGAGTATGGGATATTTGGGAACTACAGGTAGTTTGTCATGGGGCTGGCGAAATGAGCCAGATGTTGAAGGATCTTACACAATAGTAGAAATAATAGTCCTCATTCTTAAAATTTGAAGAATCAGATGAATGTCTAACAGTGATGTATTTGGCATTGTCAGAATAATGTATAAGGGATTGTATGATTAAAATTTATAGTGATGTATCTTTCTGTACTGCAGTGTCTTGCTTAGGGGATCAAAATACTTATTGGACTGATCTAGGCACTCGCTCACTTGAAAATGCTTGATAATGTATTACAACATTCAGTGATTTTTTTTTTTTTTTCCCTCATGCCAGTTAAAGAGGAATGTGTTCAGGATGGATTTATGCTTGGCTTTGTGTTTTCCTCATGCATTTTACTTGTTTTATCATATTACTTTATTAACTAATTTTTATTCTCTCTTCTTCCTGTTGTTTTACTTTTTAAACCTATAAGTAAATATTCTAAGTTGATTTTTATGTGCTTAATCTTATATTCTCTTTTAGGGAGTTATTTTTTGTTACAATTTTTAGTTTGGTTTACAGGTATGTAGTTTCTGGGTAACCCGTAATATTGTGATAATGCTACACTCTTTCATTTGTTTCATTAGAATATTTAAATGCAGAAAATAACTTTTAAGACATTATAGTATATTTAAATTTTCTGTTAAAATTTGTCTTTCAGAAAGTATTAATGTAATAATAGCCTGCTTTGGGTCATGGCATGTGACCCCAAGTTGAAATGTAAAATTACAGTCAATTTCATGTGTTTCAAAAAATATTACTTAATTTGATGTAGTAATTCACATCAGATTGCTTTGGAGAGTGTCTGAAAATTATGTAGGTTGCTGTGGAGTTTTTTGATGACAGCCAGAATATAATTAGTAATTTGTTAGAAAACGTACTACTCATTTTCTTAATAATACATTGAAGATTTTCTAAACATTGCATCAAGTATAATTTGAATGCATTACATTTTTCTTAAGTTGGTTTATATAATTTTATTTTCTTCTCTTTTTAAAATGTGGAATTAACCTACATTGTAGATGAACAAGTAGTTAAAAATCTCCTATGGACAAGTGCAAAATAATTAGGTTTCAGAAAAATGCATAGACTTTATACAGCTTTTTACAAGGCGCTTCATAAATTTCATAGAAAAATGGAGTTAAAAGATACGAATAAAAATATAAACTTTATTTCTCAACATAAGCACCGTAAAGTTCAAGACATTTTTGTAAGTGATGATACCAGCCAGTTAGTCTATCTCTAGAGAACTGGGGGTCCTGGGAATTTAACCATGTCATTGCAGTCTTTTTTACATTAACAGAAGAAAAATGGGTGCCCTTTAAAGATTATTTTAAGATTATCAAACAAAAAGAGGTCAGAAGGAGCCAAATTAGGACTGTAAGGTAGATGCCTAATGATATCTCATGGAAACTCTCACAAAATTCACCCTGTTTGATGAGAGGAAGGAGCAGGAGCATTGTCGTGGTAGAGAAGGACTCTGGTGAAGCTTTCCCAGGTGTTTTTCTGCTAAAGCTTTGGCTAACCTTCTCAAAATACTCTCACAATAAGCAAATGTTGTTATTCTTTGGCCATCCAGAGGTCTTTTGCTGATTCCTTCTCATCTGGCTTCTCGATTAAGTCCTGGGGATGCTAGACCTGGCTTGCAGTCCTCTTCTCCCTGGATCCCAGAAAAGCAATCCCTCATCGTGCCAGGGAGAGGAGTCCCAGTTGCCTATGGGCTGTTGTCTAAGCAGGTTTGATGATCCTCTCGGGTTGCCTCTGTCTTGCCGTCTTCATCTTTTCCCAGCAGTGTGGATTGTGTTGGGCCCCCCAGCTTAATCTCCAGGATGGCAGGTGGTACTTGTGAATATGAATCAGCCACTCCCTGTTTGTTCGAGTTGGAAGACGCTGTGATGAACTATAGAGTTGTTCTCCCTGTTATTGGTTGATGTTTATGTGAAAGAAAGCCAGTTGTCGAGATATTCTTCTGTGCCCATGGTAGGCTCTGGTCCCCCAAGTGGAGTACTTGAGTGCCCCAAGCTTTAGGAGGGACTCTATAGCTCCCAGGGGTTTGCTTGATCTCTACCACCACCGAGATGGGAGGAGGAATGCAGTTCGTGGCTAGGTTGTGGGAGCCTGAAAGGCATTCTTTTGCAAAGCCTCAGCAGGGCTCAGGAGTTGCTTTTCTGGTCACTAGAGGGAGCCACTGGTAGATGGGTTAGGACAAGCTCTCCAAATTCTTAAGGCCTTAACGCTTGAGTGCTGAGGCCAGGGCCTGGGATATTTCCGCGCTTGTCTAGTAGTGCAGGTTTTTTGCGGGGAGCGGTGGGCTCTCTCCCAAATCGTTGCTCCTTGGTCCCCCACAGCACACTTCTGTCAGTTCAGTCCGTATGTGGTCCCTCCCCTAGGCCAGTTCTCAAACCAGCCCCCATCTGTGTCCGACCCACTGGCACGTGTCTCTGCTAAACAGCGGTGGGCAGGGAGTTCCCAGAATGTGCACCCCTGTTCCAGTACAAATCCTCACAGGAAGAAGTGTGGGCTCCTCTTCTGTGGAGACTTCAGCCAGGAGCTCACACCCGTGGGAGAGAAGCGGCTGCTCGTGAACTTCTCAGCTCAAACTGCTCTCCCTGTTGTACTGAGTGGAGGAAGGGGCCGCAGCACCTGGTCAGCCAGCGCACCTGTGTGCGAGGCATTGGGGTTGCCGTGGAACCAGGGGCTAGGCCATTTCTCCTGAATGCCACATCCTTATCCAATATGGCAGCTCTCCAAAGGAAGGGATAGATGTGCTCCCAGAACCCCTTTCCTCAGCACCCCACCCCTCCCTCCCATCAGGTATGTCCGTGCAGGTTTCCTTGCCATCCAGTCCAGCTCCTAGACTTCTACCCTGTGTCCCCCTGCACTCCTCTTGTGTCCCTAGGGAACTGGGACTGGCTTGCTTATCTGTGGTGCCAGGTTGTGTGACCCTGTGAAACACCAGCAGGCAGGGGGTTCCTAAATTGTGCACCCTTGTTCTACCACAAGTTCTCAAAGGGAAGAGGTGTGGGCCCCACTCTCTAAGGAGACCTCAGCCTGGAGTGCGCACCTGCGGGAGAGCAGCTGTTGGCAAACTTCTCTGCTCACACTACTCTTACGTTGTAATGGGTAGGGGAGGGGGCATGGCTACTTTCTCAGTTGCAGTGGCTAGGGGAGGAAGTGTCTGGATGGAAGAAAGCTGGCATGCTGGCCTCTCATGGCCCTCTCCCTAGAGGAGCCCCTCATGGACTGCCCAAACTCCTGGGGCTCACTATTTCACACTGTTCCTATTTGCTGCTGTCCCTGGGCTTGTGGAGGGTGGAAAAACGTTTTATCCAGTTTGGTGTAACATCACAGAGTAATATTCATAGTTATCAGAAAAAGCTCTGAAAATACTCCTCCGTTTTCCAACTGTCTTATCCATGTGAGGCTATATTTTCTTCAAGTACTTCAACCAAATTATATATCATAACAGATATGAGAATCCATTTGTCTTTTTTAGTAAGCCAGACATTAGATTTGCACAAATGTAAAACATAAAACAGTGCCACTCTTCTAACAGAACTTTTTAAAAATAAAGCTTTTTCTCATATAAATATGCTGTTTACTTTAGGAATTTATTGGTTTTATACGTTCATGAATAAGTTGATTTTCAGTGAATATTTTTTAAAGTTTTATTTTCAATTTACATAATTGTACCCATTTATGGGGTACAATATGGTGTTTTGATACATTTATACATTGTGTAATGATCAAATTAGGGTAATTAGCAAATCCATTGCTGCAGACATCATTTCTTTCCATGAGAACATTCAAAATCCTGTTTCAGCTGTTTTGAAATATACTTTATTGTTAACTATAGTTAATACTGTGTAATTAAAAACCAGAACTTACTCCTCCTATCTAACTATAATTTTGTATCTGTTGACCAACCTCTCCCCCCCCTCCTGCCCTCATTCTCCCCAAGCTCTATCCTCTACTTCTATGTGTCAACTTTTTTAGATTCCACATATGAGTGAGATCATGCAGTATTTGTCTTTCTGAGTCTGGCTTATTTCACTTAACATAATATCCTCCAGATTTACCCATGTTGACAGGATTTCATTCACGTTTTTGGCTGAATGGTATTCTATTGTGTATATGTGCCACATTTTCTTTATCCATTCATCTATTGATGAACACTTAGATTGATTCCATATCTTGACTTTTGTGAATAATGCTGCAATAAACATAAGAGTGCAGATATCTCTTCAATATACTGATTTCATTTCCTTTGGATATATACTCAGTAGTGGAATTGCTAGATCATATGGTAATTCTAATTTTAATTTTTTGAGGAATCGCCATATGGTTTTCCATAATGGCTGTGCTAATTTACGGTTCCATCAACAGTGTACGAGGGTTCCCTTTTCTCTGTGTCCTCACCAACACTTACCTTTTGTCTTTTTGATAATAGCCATTCTAACTGAAGTGGGGTGTAATCACATTGTGATTTTTATTTGCATTTCTCTGGTGATTAGTGAAGCATTTTTTTATATACCTGTTGGTCATTTGTATGTCATTGAGAGATTTCTATTTAGGTCTTTTGCCCATTTTTAAATCAGATTATTTCAGTTTTTTTGTTTCTTGCTATTGAGTTGTTTGAATTCCTTGCATATTCTAGACATTAAGCCCTTGTCATCTGCATAGTTTGCAAATATTTTTTTCCATTCCATAGGTTGCCTCTTCACTCTAATTGTTTCCTTTGCTGTGCAGAAACTTCTTAGTTTGATGTAATCCCATTTATCTATTTTTCCTTTTGTTGCCTGTCCCTTTGAGGTCTTATCCAAAAAATTTTTGCCCATACCAATGACAAGAGCATTTCCCCCATGTTTTCTTCTAGTAGTTTTATAATTTCAGATCTTTAAGTCTTTAATTCGAGTTAATTTTTGTATTGAATTAAAAATTGTAAAAACATCAGTATTAAATCCTAATGTGAATGTTAATAATTCATAAACAAAAGCTCTTTAAAAAAAGTGTAAAAGAGTTCTGAGACCAAAAACTTTGAGAATCACTGAGTAGAAAAGATAACCTTTGAAAATATCATCAGTAAGAAATAAGATACTGAGGGGGTTTATGGATGTTTCCATAAAGGGAAACTATCACAATCTTAATTGTAAATCCTTATAAAAACCTACAAGCTTAGGCATTTGGCATTGTGCCCATAATACCCTAGAAGAGTGGTTTCTGCTAAATGTTTGGACAACATTTATTCATTATTAAAATGATAATTGCCAAGTACTCTATTTGTTCCAAGCATTATGCTAGATGCCAGCAATTCAGTGAAAAAGACAGATGTGTCCCTATTTTTCATGGATGTTTCATTCTAGTGGAGGAAACAGAATAACAACAGATTAGGATAAATACTGAGCAGGAAATCTAGGGTACTGAGAAAAAGAGTAACAGGGATACACAGGTGAATTAGGAAGGCCTCTCCAAGGAAGAGGCCTCACATTTAAGCTGAGACCGGAAGGATAAGCCAGCCATGAGAAGAGCATTCTGGGCAAGGGGAAGAATACTCAAAAAGACATAAATACCAAGAAAATTCTATAGTATTTTACAGTCTGGATACAAATACCTTTTAAAAATGTCAACAGCTTATCATTTATTTCTCACAATAATCCTGTGAGGTAGGTAGTGCAGATACTATTATCGTAAACATTTGGTAGTTCTGACAAATAAAGATGCGCCATTAATTAGAATGGTGGATGACGGTTTTATCATTTTTATACCCCATGTTCATGGCTGATAGATTTAATTCAATATCTATAATATAATGAGGCATTATAAAACTTACTGATGCAAATTATATTACTAAAGAATAAAAGTTGCTACATAAAGCATAAAATGTACATATAGTCCATTTATCTCAAAAATGATCCAGAAAATATATTTTTAAAATTAGTATTGTGAATATATTTTTAGATGGTGAAGAGTTGCCTTTAAGTAAAATAAGTATAATGCTATTATTAAGCTTCTAGGAATTTTTGAATGAATTTCATAAATAAGAAAGTGCTTATTTAGTTGCACTGACTTCTCATTTCTGATATTATGACATACTTGATTTATATATGTTCAATGGCACAGACATACAGAATTTATAGTAGGCAAATGTAAAGAGTATTTGTGAATCAGGTCTTCTCTAACCTTTGTTTACTACTTCCTTAGCCAAGAACCTTATGTGTTCTTGCTTTTCTCTTTTTTGCTCATTCCTGGAGTCACAGGTGAATCCTGAGTTTGGTTTACTGCTCTGAGCAGAGGAACCTAGGGAACTTGACTCCAGAGAGGCCCAGCTTCAAGGCTACTGGAGAAATTCACTTACTGGTGACACTAGTGTCACTTTCTAGTCTTTGTATTCTCTGAATCATTGATATTAGTGTTTAGGGGCTAAGAAATCGCATAGGTTATTATTTGATGATATTTTATGCTGTCAAAATGGATAATCTATCATCAGTGACTTGAAAATCGTAAAACCTAGTTCAAAAGAGCCAAGACACCAAATTTATTATCATTGCCAACGTAGATTCTTTTTTTCTATAAAATAAAATATTTTGTGTTAATGACTTTGGCAGATGTGCTTCAGATCCCCAGGGTGTCTCTGAATTTAGTTATTGTAATTTGGGTAACTTTCAGTTTTCCTGTGGCCCTTGTGTTTTGGTTGTTTTTGCTCCTTGGGGAGGTGTGGCATTTTTAATCACTTCTCTAGGGAAAGCTTGACTGAATGCTGGGCTTAAATTTGTTCATTCAGTGTTGTTAAATAGAATCTTAAAATAATTGAATACATTTTGGAAGAAAGGTACCTTTTTTCCTGCTGGATCTAATAGTTGACTTTCTCTTTAAGAGTTTACATTAAAGTAATGCAAATTAATTTTTCAAACATAAAAGAATACTGTCATTTTGGCTTTCCAGGAAATTGTAACAATGGCAATGCAATATATGCCTATTTTGTAAGGGAATTTATAATATGATTTATGTAATTTAAAAAAAGGCTTCTTCAGACTAATTATAGTATGTGGAAAAATTGTAGTATTTTTGTGATTGAATCCGAAATCTTTTTGATTCTGTTAAGGAAATTCTTCGTATAGAAAATAAAATAGTCAAGTTTTTAATGGGACAAATGTTATATAGTTAGGCATTTTCTTGAATTATGCTCTATACAGTTGAGTTATGACTACTGTGTTTTAAAATTCTATGTTCAGAAAATATTTAAACCATTTAGTTTCACTTTAAAGGAGGCCTACACTAAATGCTTTTCTAAATATGAATATCCCTTTATTTACAGAGTTTAACAGTTTGGATTTTCATATATTGTGCTTTTTTATAATAAAAATGTTTTTAACTGTACTTTGTGGCTGTTTAGTTGGAATTTTGTTTTAAAGAACACAGAAGGGCAAATAGATACATGATGAAACAAAATATTAATGAGAACCAGAATTTTCTTTTGTTACTCTTTAAGTTCCAGTTATATTAATTACAATCATCAAATTGATTTGGTCTCTGCTATTAGGACAAATCATAAAAACCAAAGCTATAATTTCTTCATTCTAAATTTTTTCCTATAGCTTCTCTCTTCCTGGTTTTCTTTCCCTTCTGTTTAATTAAATAATATTTATTATAAAAAAATCAAAACATTACAGAACTGAGATGTTCAGAACAAAATATGAAAGATTACCCTCCAAAATTTTGTGGGCAGCCTTTCTGTTTTGTTTACAAATATATAATCTGTTATATATATAAATTTGTACACATTTTAAAACATACAAATGTCATGTTTACATAATATTCTGCAAGCTGATTTTTTTTTTAACTTTGGGAGCTTTTTATGTCATTACATGTTTGACTTTATTCTTGTTAACTATTGCAAACTATTCTATAGTCTGGATGAACCGTAGTTCAATTGACCAGTCCCTATATTTTTCTATATATGTGTATTCTGTAAGATATGAATAGGTCCAGTAGCTTTTCTTCCTTGAAATTCCTGTTAATAACATTTAGAGTTTCGAGCCAACTCTCTGAAATCCATAGGTTTATTTTCTCGATTCTTGGCTTTCTATGACTCTATCACCATCCCATGTTCAAATCCTGTTCTCTTCTTCTCTCCATGCCAACTCTGTTCTTTATTGGAATCTTTAAGAATCGTAGCCCAGATTTATTCATAAGAACCAATCAGTATCAATTTTTCTATGCCAGTTGTATATTGGATTTTATGCCACTTTGATTCTAGCCTGGGAGGAAATCCAGTGATTCACATTATAAATAGAAATGCTAATTTAATGATTCACAGAGTAAATTAAATCAAGACTTAACAGGTATGTAATAAAGTAATAATTCTAAAATCCTATTCTTTTGGTGAAGAAACTCCTGTGAAATCTATTTAAAAATGATTTTGGCATGTCTTAGATTTTAAAAATGTATATTATAAAAAATTATAATGCTAAGGCATATAAGAAATACTTTCAGAAGAAGAAAAACTGTTAAACGGAGGCTTTCTTCTTTGAAGAACCTTAGTGTGTTCCTAGTGAACACTGATGAGAAAGGAAGGAGAGACAGGGAAATGGTTGCTTGGCAGCAGGAGAGAATGAGGATCAAATAAGATTAATTAACAGCAAGAAATATAAGGGGCAAAACTTTGTTACTCTAGTAATCATTGTAAGCTCTTTGGAATATTAAGGTCTCAGGATTGAGAAAAGATACCCTCAGAGCTACCTGGTTTTTTCTTTGAACCCTGATGAATCCACAAGAAAAAAAATTTAGAGAGATTTTGGAAGTTGAAATGGCAAAGAATAGGCCATATTTGAATCTGAGTAAAACACAGTTGACGTTTTTGCTAATTCACAAAAATTAATTTATCTTTGAAGACACTTCTTCATTCATTGAAACACAATGACAGCTATGATTTTTGGTTTGGTAAAGCAATAGGAGAAGATTTTCTCTCTAGAGTTACAGGCTTGTATTTAGAGGAGGCCAAGGCTAGCTCTTCAGTCCCTGGGAATGTTTGTAGATAAGAAATTTCAAACTCACACATTTAGAAGTGATGGAAATAGTTTTAGTTGAATGGTATTTGTACCTAGTCAAGTCCTTTGCCCATTTTTTAATTGGGTTGTTTGTTTTTGTGATGTTGAGTTGTAGTTTCTTAGAAAAAAAATTTGCAAATTGTTTATGAGTCTGTAGTTTGTTTTTACTTAATAACATCTGTTAAAATTAAAAACAAATTTTTAATTTTGCTGAAGTCCAGTTTACCTATTGTTTTCCTTTTGTTCAGGTTTTTGTGTCATTTAAGAATCCATTATCAAATCAAAGGTCATGACAATTTACCCATGTTTTCTTCTAGCAGTTTTATGATGTTAGCTCTTAGATCCATTTCCAGTTAATTTTTGTATATGGTTAGAGGTAGGGGTCCATTTACTCTTTTGCATGTGAAAATCCAGTTTTCTCAGCACCATTTGTTGAAGAGGGTATTCTTTCTACCATTAAATGGACTTGA
>CAUYSK010075536.1:0-16753 GCA_963575035.1 Avahi laniger
GGCCGGCACGGTGGCTCACGCCTGTAATCCTAGCTCTCTGGGAGGCCGAGGCGGGCGGATTGTTTGAGCTCAGGAGTTCGAAACCAGCCTGAGCAAGAGCGAGACCCCGCCTCTACTAAAAATAGAAAGAAATTAATTGGATAACTAAAAATACATAGAAAAAATTAGCCAGACATGGTGGCGCATGCCTGTAGTCCCAGCTACTCAGGAGGCTGAGGCAGTAGGATCGCTTGAGCCCAGGAGTTTGGGGTTGCTGTGAGCTAGGATGACGCCACGGCACTCACTCTACCCAGGGCAACAGAGTGAGACTCTGTCTCAAAAAAAAAAAAAAAGTTAAAGGCCATGTAAAAAACAAGTACAGCAGCCTACCTTGTTTCCTTGCTTCTATGCATGATTTCCTACCAGCTATTCACCACCCAGCAGGTTTTAAAAATATAAATCAAGTCATAATACTCCCTTGTTCAAAATGCTCCAGCAGTATGTCATGGGCAATCACATTTACAATAAAATCCAAAGTCTTTTCCAAGGCCAAACACCACCACATGACTTGGCCTCTTAACTGTTTTCTCCAACTTTGTCAGCTCATCTCCACCCCAGCACGACATCTGTTTCAGCCACTCTGGTTTCCATGCTGTTCTTGACAAGCCAAGCATGTTCCCTTCTCAGGGGACTTGTTACTTGCTACCTACCTTGCCTAGAACACTTTTCATCCATGTTTTCATTTCTCCTGTATTCATTCATGTCCCAGAGAAGTTTCCTTTGGACTTTATCCAAAGCATCCTCCCAACCATGATATCTCGCTCTCTTTACCTTGTTTTCCTTTTCTATTTAACACTTATCATAATTATAGACTTACTAATTGCTCATCTTTTTTAACAAAATAGAAACTTAAAAAGGACAAAGACTTCACTCCTTTACTGTACCCCATCTCTTCCTTATTTTTAGCTTGCCATTTTGTTTGCTAAAGTCCATTTTCCAGCAGAGCTGTAAAAAGGGGGTTGTAGGAGGTAATCACCTGAAGCCTTGCATGTATGAAAATGTCTTCAATCTATCAACCATCCACCCTTGAGATAATAATGAAGGCACTGTTTTGTAAAATCCAGTGTGATGTTAAGAAATGCTGCCATTTTTTCCCTTTTATGTCAGTGTGACAATTTCCCCTCCTCATTTCTGGACACTTTTAAGGACATTTTTGGACACTCTTTCTTCTTGTTTTTCTGAAATTGTAAGAAAATATGCCTTAGTGTGAGTCTCTTTCCATTTATTATATAGGAAATTTGGTGCGTTCTTTAATACTGAAGACTGGAATCCTTGGGTTTAGGGGACTATTTTCTACTACGTTTTTGCTAATTTCCTTTCCTTTTTTTCTCTTTTTTGGAAATCTTATCAGAAAGATATCGGACATTTTAAATTTTTAGATTGATATTCCAAATTGCTAATCATATCTCTATTTTCTAGCTCTCTGTTTTGACTTTTTCCTACTCTTGGAGAGATTTCCTTGAATTTTTCTTTTCACCATTCTGGTGGGGGAAGATACAGAAAGATAGAGGTAATTACCTTTGTAATTTCCAAGATCTTCCTTGTCTTCCATTTTTTTTTTTTATTTATAGCATACATTCTTTATGATTATATGCAACATTGCTCTTATCCTCAAAATAAATTAGTTTTCTTTAGTCTCTGTCTCCTAGGCATTCTTTTCTTCTATTTGTTTGTTTTGGCCTCTCATTTATTGGTGGAGTCTTTCCCTAGATTGCTGTGGATCCCTTGTTGTCCTATCTTATTCAAGACTGAATTGATACATTGACAGAACTGGTCACTTGGTGGTGTTTAAATGTCAATCTTGCATTTCAATGGAAGACTTCAACTGTTAGTATCTGAAATCTTTTTTCCTAGACTAATGGATTTTGTCCAGATAGTTTTCTTAACTTTGGTGGAGGTGTACAGTTGAAGTGGGTGATACATACTTGGCTCCTGACTTTTTGAGAACCAGGGAGGAAAAGACAACTGAGGTCCCAAATTTTTATATGTAGTGTTTTATCTAATCCTTACTTCTATTTTCTACAGTACCTGGTATCTCCAAATCCAGGCTGTTTTCCTGTAGTGGATAAGTGTATGAGGTTTTGGGACATGGAGTTCCTAGGACCTTTTAAACAAATTTTCAGCTGATGTCCTTTTAAGCTCATTGCATTAATCTTATTTTTCAAAGTGTCTCTAAATAGTGAGATTTCCAGGGGTTCTGCAAGATGGATTATTTCAGTTATCATCAATATGTCACTGTACAAACCTATGTGGTGACTTTATTGACTGGACTAAATTAGTCATGACTTGATTTTGGATTGGTTTCCCAAAAGCGGATCCTGAGATGAGGAATTTTTTCAAAGTGGCTTATTAGATTTTCTGGTGCCCAGGGGGAAAAAAAAAAACAATCGGTGGTTGAAGCAGTGGAACTGGGAAGGGAAATAGGTGAAGTAAAGATGTTGCCACCAAGCAAAGTACCCCAGAAAATTATTTAAGTTTAATCCCACATGAGAGCTCTGGAGACCCAGTGTTAGTTCAATCATTAGTCAAGGAAAAGAGTGTATTTACACTCTCTTACCTGTCATTGATTTGGATAAGGGCCAACTACTGCTCTCTGGCGTATAAACCACATGCAGAGTGAATTCTGGCAGCCTGAAAACAGTTCTCTGACAAGGATGCTGGTGTTGACTTAAGGGTATGTATGGAGGGCCAAACAGAGCCTGCATGCATGAAAATGGTAAGGGGATCAGAGAGAACTAACCGTATCTAGTACAACACTTCTCCATCCATATTTTTATTTCTAAAATTTTATTTAAATTGTTGCTGTCTTTTCTTCTTTTCTTTCAGTGACTTTGGGTCTTTATCTTTTGTTTAACTTTACTCTTATTTATGATGTCAAGCCAACACATTTAACCAGAATTTGCTAAGAGAGGCCCTGAATTTTTTTATTATTAATATTCTTTACTTATTTAGGAAAGAAAATATGATGAATTGTGAAAATAAATGAAAAATAATACAGATAAATTTAAGAAGAAAGAGTAAAAATGTGTTGATTATTAAATATACATATATAAAATACCAATCAAAATAGTATTGTAATTTTAATGGGGAAAAAAACAAAAAAAAGTAAGAAAAAGGAAGGCAGAATAATTTGAATTAACAAAGCTGGAAATATATCAAATGATGCTTTTCAAAGATGTATGAAGATGGACATGAAATAATTTTAAAAGTCAGTTGCAAAAGTATAATCTATATATGTAATTAGAATTAGAAATGCCATTACTTATCAATTAAAACTATTAAAATAGATTTGAGGATTTTTTTAAATATATTTACAAATATCCTTGGTATTTCTCTCCATTTAATTTTCTGAAAATTTGTGGAAGAAAAAATTATCTTTTGTAGTAAAAGCTCAAATTTGTTCTTTTTTTTTTTGAAACAGAGTCTCACTCTGTTGCTTGGGCTAGAGTGTCTTGGCATCAGCCTAGCTCACAGCAACCTCAAACTCCTAGGCTCAAGAGATGCTCCTGCCTCAGCCTCCCGACTAGCTAGGACTACAGGCATGTGCCACCATGCCCAGCTAATTTTTTCTAGATATTTTTAGTTGTCCAGCTAAATTATTTCTATTTTTTTTTTAGTAGAAATGAAGTCTTGCTCTTGCTCAGGCTGGTCTCGAACTCCTGAGCTCAAACAATTCTCTGGTCTCGATCTCCCAGAGTGCTAGGATTACAGGCATGAGCCACTGTGCCTGGTCAAATTTATTCTTATTTTATGTAATGAGTTGCATAATTTCTTTTTCTGAGGAAATGGTGACTTCTATGAACATTTCCAATTTTATTTTTTCCCTAAGTAATAATTAGGGCTGGAAATTTAAATGTCGATTTGTTCAGCTAAGCAAGTGAAAGTGAGTCTGCTTTTGCTATTGTCAGTTGCTAGCCATTAACAGACAGTATGTGTTTCAAATATCTATAAATACAGTTTTAGGTATTGGTATAGATAAATATATATATTTAGGTCTAAGTTGAGGTCTTACCTATTTAGGGGAGTCAATAGTAATACTTGATAATGTAACAAACCTTTAAACATCATCTATTTTCCTTAATTATCTAATTAAATTTTGCTTATCTGATGGGTCCACATAATGTTGCATGTTTTTCATAAATATTTCTTTAACTATTATTATTACCTTGACAATTGCCTATAGTTTTTAGGAAAGTGCTGGACATATAATTAGTAGTTGATAAATATTTATGTACTACATAAGCAATTAAAGAAACAGAAGCATTTAAAATGTAAAAAGCCAAAAAATGGTTGGGATTAGAAAAATATCAAGTTTTATTTACATATAAAGTATACTAGATAAGAAATATTAACAGAAACCAGTACAGTAAATAATTACTGAATTTTTTTTAAACTCTTTTTCCAGAGTAAGACAGAAGAAAATGAAATTATATTTGGTTAATCAGCCTCCGCTATGGTTTTCTAGCATTTGGAGGAAGCGGCTGACTCCTAAAAAGACCCAAAATCGACAACAAAAAACCACCAACAACAAAACAACTAAAGAAGAAAATGCAAAGCCACCGAGTGAGTGGTAATCATTTTCTAACTCATACATCTTAAAAACACTACCATAATATATTTCCAAAACATATGCCCATGGTAATTTTAAAATTGGGTAGTATACAATATTAAAGTTTATTATCATATATATTGAATTAGTTTTCTGATGAAAGATACATTACCAAGAATTTGCCTAATCAGCCAGATCATCCTAAGGAGCTGAAATAACTCAGTGGGTAAGATGTCTATTTGAGTGACACATCGATGATAACATTCTTTGCAAATGAAAACACTATCACTTCTATAGTATTTACTATGAGCCAGCTACTATTCTAAGCACTACACACTTGTGTTCCTTTTACAAATAAGAAAACTGAGGGACAGAACAGTTAAGCAGCTTGTCCAAGAACACACAGATGATAGTAATTGGTCAAATCAGGTGAATCAAACTGTCTGACTCCCATGTCTGTGTTCTTACCTGCTTTGAATTATTACTTCTTGATGAGTAGCTCCTATAGCAATAAAGGATATAAGCAAACATTGATTACCAGGAATTTTTTTTTTTTTTTTTTTTTTTTTTTTGAGACAGAGTCTCACTCTGTTGCCCAAGCTAGAGTGCCGTGGAGTCAGCATAGCTCACAGCAACCTCAAACTCCTGGGCTCAAGCGATCCTCCTGCCTCAGCCTCCCGGGTAGCTGGGACTACAGGCATGTGCCACCATGCCCGGCTATTTTCTATGTATATTTTTAGTTGTCCAGCTCATTTCTTTCTATTTTTAGTAGAGGCGGGGTCTCGCTCTTGCTCAGGCTGGTCTCAGACCCCTGAGCTCAAACAATTCACCCACCTCGGCCTTCCAGAGTTCTGGGATCACAGGCGTGAGCCACCTCGCCCGGCCACCAGGAATTTTTAATTGTGACTTCAGTTAGTAATAGTGTTTCTTCCCTATGCCAACATATTTTTTCTCCAAATAGGAGTATAAATGTGAGGATAAGTGAGGAAATGAAGATAAGCAGTAAAGTGTCTTCTGAAGGCCATGGCCAGAGGTAAACTGCCAGTGTGGTCTTTTGAGATTTGCAATGAAGTAATATAACAAACAGAGGAATATGTGATAGGACAATAGGTGGGTAATATTTAAATCTTCATAATGTTTTGGGGAGAGGCACTCCTAGGAATGAGGAAGAAGAGGACAAAGAAGGCAAATAATTTTAATTAACAAAATTAGAAATGCATTAATAATACTTTTCAAAGATTTATAAGTCTAGTATGACTTTTCACAAATAAGCCATTATTTAGTTTATATAGTTTTATGAAGGTTCCAGTTCTTCCAGTGCTGCCTATGGGCTTTTTGCCATGGTAGACTCAAATCCTGACATGGAATCCAGTTTATGTTTTGGGGACAGCTTCTGTTATGAATATGATAACAGGAGTAAGGAATCTCCTTAGACTAAGATATTTGGCAGGTCAACACCACTATCCAATAAGTAGCTAACCAAGGCTATCTTTGTCTGATATCAATGGCCTGCTTATTAAGAACAAAGAGGGAGTGAACACCATTCAAGTAAAAGTGCTATTTGATGAGTCACTTGGGGGAATAATCTTTGTAAATATAAACCTTAGCAAAGTCTTTATGCTGAAAATACGAATGTCTAAAAATGACTTCCTATATTTTATTTTCCCTGGAAATAAAAGTATTTAGGGAGTATTTTTTATATTTACATTCAGTTTTTTTCTGTTTTTGCTATCATATTTATTATGATTTAAAGCAATGATTGCTTAACAACATTATCATTCAAAAGTGGTGATGCTTAACCCCATTGTAGTGGTTTATTTATAGCCTGTAAATCATATTCAAGCATTGAGGGTGAAAGATGAACAAGGGATCCACACAGCAAAAGACTGAAAAAGACATGCATGTATTGTTATCTCAGCTTAAATGGAAAAAAATGCTGCAAAGAATAAATAGTCATTTATCCCTTGATAAAAAGAATCTAAATGAATATGTTTCCTTCTTTTCAAAGATGAAACGCTAGTTTATGAGTTACCTAATCCTTTAATCCAGATTGAAATCCTTTAATCCTGCCAAGAATTGCTAGAAATGGGAGTTAAGCGAGGCATTTCAAATGAATTCATAATTGTAACAATGAAAGTATATACCTTGTCTAGGCCAATCCTGTCCTCAGTTGCCTTTTAGACCTTTGTCTGTTCCAAATAGAGAAACAAAAAAACAAGCAGATTCAGAAATAACAGACGTCAATTAAAACAACTAAGCAAGTATTTTTGTTTGTTTGCTACAATATCAAATGTATAGTACAAAGTACTGCACATTATTCTTTTTATTCATTGGTTTGTATAGGTCTTAACAGTGGATGTTGTTGGAAAAAGTTATTACAACTACTGATAATATTAATAATAATTAAAATTAAGAAATGGGGCTGACAATTTTAAATGGTTCCAAGAAGATATTGACTGGAAAAATCTTTCTGGACAATAAAATTAACTCTAAACATAATAACTGGTTTAAAAAGTACCTCACGATTTTTGTGAATTTCATCAGTCATTATTTTGTATTACTCTTGGTTTTATCTTTGACAAATAAAAATCAAGAAGTACATAGTTTTATGCTTGTTTGAGAAAGTAAAGTCCTTTTTTATATGTGAGTAGAGAAAAATGCATTAATAAATGGTGGTTACCTAGGATGGACTTCATAAATATATGTTGAATGATTATTTCTTCCTGGTCACACTAAATCATAGAGCCGGATGAGTTTTTCCTATGATTCTTAGTAACATAAGTTTTTTTTATTGTTGTTACCTATTTTTTTCATAGTTGTCTTAGAGAGTTCACCTTCATGACAACTAAATACAATATGGTATCCTGGATCAGGAAAAAAATAGGTAAAAATCAAGGAAATCAAAATAAAGTAGGAAATTTAGTTAATAATAATGTATTTATATTGGTTAGTTCTGACTAATGTACCATAGTAATATAAGATATTAATATAGGGAATACTGGGTGTAGTGTACATAGGAATTTTCTGTATTATCTCTGCAACTTTAAATCTAAAACTACTCTAAAATTAAAAATATATTTTTTAAAAAGAAAATGAATTTTTCTAGACACACCAAAACTGGGAAAAAAATTATCAAAAGATGATAAATAAAATAAAGTCATGAAAAAGAAAGTAAAAAGCATTAAAACATGTTAGAGAGAGGAAAACTGTTACCAGAAAATTGGACCTAGGCAATTGAATAAAGAGCAAAAGAAATGGCAAATATGTAGGCAAATATAAAATCTGTTCTTCTAATCTCTTTAAAATAAAATGTGTTAAGAAAAGGTAAGAAAAATGTTTTGTGGGTTTAGAAAAAACTTAGAGGTAAAATGTGTACTAGCAATAACAAACCAGGACACAAATAGAAGCATGTTCATGAAGTAACATAATATCACCTATGGTTGACTGTGATCAGTTGAGGATATATACTATAAATCTTAACTGACTATTAAACAAAGTGAAATAAAGGATACAGCTAATAAGCCAGTAAAGTTCATAAACTGGAATGATAGAAAATACTTACCTATTCCACAAAAGGCAGAAAAATAGAAGGTAAGAAACAAAGTCCATTTGGATAATAGAAAATAGATGGTAAGATGGTAGATTTAAATCCAGCCATGTCAATAATGACATCACATTCATATGGTATGCACTCCAGCTAAAAGGTAGAGATTGTCAAATTGGAAAAAATCTATACTTGATCATGTATTGGATATAAGAGGTGCAATTAGTCTCAAAGGTATAATGTAAAAAGATAGTAAAATATCTATCATGCCGAAATTAATCAAAAGAACACTGAAGAAGTTTTATTAATAACATATGAACTAGATTGCAGAGCAAAAAATTCTAACAAGGATAAAAAGTGTCATTTCATAAGTTCTTCAAAGGACATAACAATTCTGAATATTTATGAATTCAGTAACAAAGCTTAAAGATACATAAAGCAAAAACTGATAGGACTGAAAAAAGAAAAACGAATTAACAATTATAGAAGGAGACACTAACAATCTTTTCTCAATAACCGATAGACAATATTGACTCAAAATCAGTAACGACATAGAATACTTGATTAGCCTATCAATTTAACCTGATTTAGGTTTATGAAATATGCCATGCAATAATGTAGATTGAAAACTCATTCTTTTCATAGCTACATAAAACTTTCACCAGAGCATACCATATTCTGAATGATAAAATTATACTCAGTACTTTTAAAAAAACCTCAAACTATACAAAGCATTCTCTTTGCAAGATAATTACATTCAAAATGAATAACAGAAGATATTTTGAAAATTTCCAAATTTAAAGAAATGAAATACATTTCTAAGTAACCCATGATCAAAGAAGAAAGTGAAATTAGAAAGTGTTTTGAACAGAATGAAAATGAATTTGCATATCAAAATTTATGGAATGTAGCTGTAATGGAGTTTAGAGGGATATTTATAGCACTAAATGTCTATATTAGAAAAGTAGAAAGGTCTCAAACTAATGACCTGTTCCATTTATCAAAGAAAACAAAGAAAAAAAGAGAAAAATCAAACTCAAAATATGTAGAAGAAAGAAAATAAAGAAAAAAGCACAAGTAATATTATAAAAAACAAAACAATGTGTAAAATCAATAAAAAGCAAGTTATTTGCAGAAAAGCAATAAATTTGCAGAAAAGCAATAATCCACTTCAAGACAAATTAATCATGGACAAAAGGGAGATAACAACATTATCAATATCAGAATTGAAAGAGAGAGAATATCTCTGTAAATCAGATAAAACAATAAAGGAGAATAATCTGAATAATTTGCAGTAGTTTTAAAATATATCCATAATTATTTGTTAATCCTTTTTTAAAAAGTGGAACCCTATTGCCCTTTCCTACGTTGTGGGCTTGACTTAATGATTTGTTTCTAATGAATAGGATGATGTGGAAATGATGGCGTATAAATTTAGAGGCTAGATAATGAAAGACACTGTGGCTTCCTCCCCTCTCACTCCCTCTCGAATCACTTGCTCTGGGAGAAGTTTTCATGTTGTGAGGATACTTAAGCACTTAAGCAGCTTCTGAAGAGAACCATGTGGTGAGGAACCAAGGCCCTCTGCCAACAGTCATCAAGGAACTCAGGTCTTCTTCCAACAGCCATGTGAGTTATTCATCTTAGAGATGGATACTCTGACTCATCAAGCCTTCTGATGACTGCAACCACATGAGACACCTTGAGCCAAAATCATACAGCTAAGCTGCTCCTGAATTCCTGACTCAGGGGAACTTGCAATAATAAATATTTGGTGTTTTAAGAATTGCATATTGAGGCAGTGTGTTACACAGCAATAGATAAGTAATACAAATTTTATATCAATCAATTTGACAATTTAAATAGATAAATTCCATGAAGGATACAAAATAATGACACTCACTGAATAGTAACATGAATAAATAACTTGAATAGCTTTAAATTTAACTTAAAATATTGCACTTGTGCTTAAAACTTTCCCACAAAAAAGCGCCAGTCACAAAAGTTTTCATTGGTTCTATCAAATGTTTCTACCAAATATTAAGAAAAAAATAATAACAATACTATGGAAATTCTTATAGAAAATCGAAGAGGAGAAAACATATCCTCCTTTTTTCAATTAAGCCACCATTACTCTTACACTAAAACCAGAAGATGACATTGCAGAAAAAAATTATCTATCTACCTATTTATCTCTCTACCAACTACTCTCATAAAGAGTACACTCTAAAATAATCATGGAAGGTATAATATAGAACATAAATAAACTAGTAATATAGTCATTCATCATCATTGTCAAGTATCATCTGCTGTTCACAATTACACACACTATACTTTTACACAATTGGCAGCGTAGTAAGTTTGTTTGCACCAGCATCACCACAAACACATGAGTAATGCATTATACTACAACTTTGTGACAGCCATGGCATCCCTAGGCCTTAGGAATTTTTCAGCTCCATTATAATCTTACGGGACCACCATTTTATATGGAGTCCATTATTGACCCTAACATTGCTATGCGGTACATGACTGTATCTACATTTTAAGACATTTCCATGTATATTTCCTAAACTATATCTCATATTTCACACATTAAAAAATGAACCCATAATTGTACCTTGCTCCCAAGCATCCTCCTAAGCTTGATTTTCCTTTATTAGTTGAGGGGTACCAGCACCCACCATTAGGTTGCCTCAGCCAGAAACTTGTTGTTCATACTGAAGAACATTGACTCAATTATCTCAATTACTGTCTTTATTCTAACACCAACACCAATAAAACTTTCCCTCGTAATACCTGTCTCACTAATCTCTTATATCTTCTCTATTTCCACTTCTATTACTGATCTTCTCACATTCATCGTTTTTTGCTTAGCATAGGACAATGCTTCACTAGTCTGTTTCCAATTGGGCTCTGTTTTAGTCTTCCTATACATGTTAACCAAGAGATCAAATGCAAACCTAACCAAAATGTTTCCTTTTTATTTATTTTTTTCCTTTTTTTTTTTTTACTCCAGGGTATTGTGAGGGTAACAAACATTATGGTTACACTTTATGTCTTTGTCTCACCCAAGTGCGGGTTAAAGGCATGCCCTTCCCCCCCTACAGTGCTCCCCATGTCCTTTAGTTGTGGATTTACTCCCCCATCCCCCTAATCCCTAGAGAGTATTTCTGCCATGTGATCACCCTAGTGTTGATCAGTTAGTACCAATTTGATGGCGAGTACATAAAAAACATTTATTTTAATGGTTCCCAAAGATTTCATAATACTATTTAATTACCGAAGCTTTATCCACATTGTTTTCCTATCTTTCATGCCTTATCTTGTACCACTTGACCCCTCAATATTTGCTCCAGTCGTAAACAATGACTTGAAGATTCTCTATTTGCTCGATACTATTTAACACCAACATGGTTGTTAATGTTATTTGAAATATACTCTCTTTCCAAACCCAAGACCCAATATGTGTTCAAGTAGCTCTCCCTCATCCTTAATGACTGAACTTTTATCTGCTCAGAGACGTTTCCCTGGATCCCCAGCCCTTATCCCCACTTAATATAAACCTGATATTAAGTTCCTCTACCTTGTGATCCAGTAGTTCTCCACATAGAAAACTATCATAACTTGGATTATAATAAATCATCACTTTTAATTTGCTTTTTTTATTCTAGGTATTAGACTTTGGCCTGTTGAGGATTGAAACTATGTTTAAATTGTCCTTGTAATTTTAATCTTAAGGATAACTGTGAGATTTAAAGGTTTTCTAATAAATATTTGTTAGATAAAATAATCAAATTGTTAAAACTTTGAAAAGTAAAACACTAATATAGCATATATAGCATTGTATTAATATTTTACCTTTTAATTAAAGATCTATACATGAAAATATTTATCCTAATAATTTAGTAGAAATAAAACAAATAAATGGAATGAAGCTATAGTGATATATTTCATTGTTCATGTATTAATATTTTTTCAAGCTTATAATAGCAATGTGTCACTCTCTAAGCATATTTTAACTATGTCTTCTAAGCTTTGTCAAGGACCTGGAAATGCCATTCACTTCAGTGTTTGCAAATGTCTGTTTTCCTTAGTTCATTGATCTTGCCTTCATTAGAGTTTTCATTGAAATTATATATATTTATACAAAAATTCAGAAGGCTTCAGTTCATTAATTTCCCCTAGATTTTGACTCCTCCTTAGAAAATTCAAGCATTCCACTGGAATGATATTCATGAAGAAAAGTAGTACACTGCCAGTTTAAACAAGAAATAAAAATTCTGGTTTCACACCAGTGGAAAGAAGTTTTTCAGGCAAGATGAATCTGAAGCAAGAGTATGAGAAATGAATAGAGGAGATAACAGCGTAGCCTGTAGGTTCTAAAATACGGTTTATGCTACAACTATGTAAGCTGTTAATAACTATAGTTATAAACATGAACATATGCTCTAGACCTAAAGAGTCTTACTCCAAAGCAAAAGAAACATGAATACACAAAAATAGACTAAGTGCCCTAGTTAGGACAAATCAGAAATTCACACATCTTACACCCCTTTTTTTTTGAAATTAGTGGCATTAAACATTTTTGTTCCCCAAGTTCTTCACCCACTACTAAATGTATGAGAAATTTAGAACTTCTGGGGCCTTCATTATTACCTTGGAAAATACAAACCTGTAAATTTCAATAAAAAGAAGTCATAGCATTTAGTTTTTACATCGTATTGGCACCATACTAATCCATTTGTATATAAGAAGAATTTTCCTTCTATTACTTCTAAAAGAAATTATATTTTACTATGGTTGCCAGAAAGTAGATGCAAAGCGTCAAAGAACAAAATTTCAACAAATTGAGTCTTAAAGATCTGACTGGTTTTTATTAGGGATTCATGAGCAGGACAGCATTCCATCTACGAAATAGAACTGCACGCCATCGGAAGTGACAGAACAGTCAGTTTTTGTAAAGTATCTTGAGCAGATTCAAGGAAATAGAAAAGTGCAGAAAGGAGATCCATTAGCATCAGGTTACTTCAGATTGCTTTCCTTGTATGAGTTAAAGCAGAAGGGACTTCATTGTTATGCTGGCTCAGGTTTGGGCCCCTTTTGGTTGCTGTGAATCTCCTGTGTTTTTCAGAAAACCGGTCTGTTTAGGCACTTGGCTATCATCTCTCTCCTGATTTTTGGAAGGTCATATCTTACAAGTAAACCACTTAAGTGTTGGTTTGGTGATGTGGAACCTTAGCATGAGTGATTCCATTTTGGTTTGGTCTCTTAGGGCCTAGTGCAGGAGCTCAGTCCAAATTATTGGTCTCCCATAAATTCTATTTAAAAAAGGCAAAGGTTTATACACTACTAGGGTACAGTGGAGGGCAACTCCAGAGAGCAGAAGTGAGGGTAAAAAGGAGTGAGACAGGGAAGGAGAAAAGTCAATTCAAGGAGCAATTACTGGTGTCAAGTGTGACAGATTATTCAATGTTTCATGATTATCTTCTGAAAGGCCCAGATGTGACTTTTTCTCAGAGTAGACTTTAGAGTTGGAGGAAGAACTCACTTAGAATTAATCACAATAGCCATAGACTGGGATGTAGGAAGTTACTAGAGGTCCCAGAGACAGGGACAGATGAGGCTGAGATGATGTGATGTGGCACTTAAAAGGTATCTGATACAAAGTATCTGAGTTTCATCCAGATTCTTGTCTCTGGAACTGCTTCACCAAATGTCAATTGTCTTCCTCTTCTTTCTAATTATTGTTTTCAAGGTCATTACTATTTACATGTTCCACGACTATTTGCAAAATTATAAAATGTAACATGGGCGATGTGATTATTTTCCCTGTCTTTGGACAATATAATGTGTTCTTCAACAGATTGGGCACTGAGATTGCTGCTGATTATAGGAATAAACTATTGTGCCACAATTCAGTCACTTAGTTCAAGAACAAGGTTTTCTCACTTTCAAATCCTGGAAGAAGTGGAGAAATTGTCTGTTGTTCCCCTTTGTTACTTACACCAACAGTGAAAGGCAAGTGAACATTAATAAGGCGTGTCCTGCTACTTTGGGTGTCAGGGAGTCTCAAGTGCCTACAAGATCTCCAGACTACAGGGTAAAACATACTCATTTGTCCTTAACATAAAAAGAGGAATACATCAGGCTTGTTTCATCCTTGAGTGGATTACATGGAAGCCTGAGAGTTGGCAGTTCATATAAAAGAAGGAACTTAATACCCTATACTCAGGCTAGATTTGTGGATATTTTTGCTTTCAAAACTTGAGATTAAATGAACTTGGTACAGAATCTGATCTATTTATCACGTGCTCAGTATAAACTGAAAAGTAGAAGGTCATTAAAAGTACAAAAAATCCCTTACGTACAATACATGAGAAGGATAGATATTTGGTTCCTGGGGTCTTCTCTCTCGAGATAGGTAGGCCTAATATTTCTTTGAAAATATCATCTCTGTTTTATCTCTCCTGGTGGTATATCCTTTACTCTACCCTCACATACAATACTTATCTTTAGCTGCCTCTCTGTCACAGTCTACAAATTATTTTGTCAGTCTTTCTCTTGAACTCAGCTGAATTTTAAGATCAATGAACTTACTTGCCAATCTGACAGGGCTATCAGTTGTTGGAACAATTAATTAAGCCTTACAAATTATTTTAACCCACGACTAGCAGTCACTACACAGCTTAATTGCCACTCAATCACACAGTTAAATTTGCCTGAAATTAACGCCAGATTCCACAAGGGAGACAATTTCAACCGGTCCGTCCAGTTGTTAATTTTCTGAACGTTTCCTTAGGCATAGCTTTGAAAACTATTAAAGCTTCAACATAGGAATCTTACTTTTTCTGAAAGCATTTGAAAATGTTCTTTTCTCCTTCAAAGCCTAATTTGGAGTCAAGCAAAAAGTGTTAAAAAAGGAAGCGTTTTCTGGTCTTTGTGGTATTAATATTTAGCCCTAATTTAGGGGCGACAAACCAACCAGAGTGCAAGACAAAGGAGAAAAGTGTACAGAATGTGCACATACCCAAACACGTATGTTCACATTTTCATTTATCTGGTTCATTGACTTTGTCTGGTGAAACGCGGAGCCAAGAAAGAGAAACCGGTAATGTGAACAACTTTGCAGCTGATCTTCACACATAAATATCATTTACCATGACAAGCCGCCTTGGAAACTACAATCAATCCACTTGTAAAAATATATTTAGATCTGCTCAGTGCTTGAAAGCATTCTTCACCAGGATAGCTCTAGCAGACACAATACCTTTGTGATTTTATGGCGAAATAGCAGAATTAGAGTTTCTTGATTCACTATGCCTGGATTTTTAGTTTAAGCTGCAAATGCATGCAATGTATATCTGCCTTTGAAATAACAATTTTAATATGACATGCTTCCTGTGCTAAGCACATAAATGTACATGTTAATCCATTCCCAGCAGGAAAGCCAACTTCCCATTCTTGTGTTCATGCGAAAGAATGGGTTGTCAGGAGGAAGAGAGGAAAATTATGTTATGGGAAAAAATCTCCTTCCTTGTAGAAATGTAGACTAACATTTCAGAAGCTGGAGTTTGTAAAGGGAAACCACTAAATGAATACCTGGAAGACTCCTGTCAGTGTGTTAGTTGCTTGATATGGATATTCACTAATCATCTTACAAAACTTTGAAATGTAGCTACTAATGTACATTTTTTTAGTCAGATAAAAAAGGTGAGGCTCAAAAAAGTTATGCAATTTAATAAGTTCTTATAATTTATAGGTGAAATAGTCTCTTCACCAGCTTTGCCCCTTCCAAACAACTTATCATACTTCTAATCTGGTCATATGGTCATATCACATCCCTGCCTAAAATCTTTTAATTATTCCCTAGTGTCTAAATCAGAAAACCCAAAGCATGATTCATTTTTACTTTTGATGCTACCCTTCTAGCATCTTTGGTCAACTTTGTGCACTTTGTATTGAGTCACATCAATAGTTAATTACTTGTGGTTCCCAGAAAAAAACTCTACCCCCTATTTATGCCAGGCTTTGGCACATCCCTCACTTCTTGCCTGAGAGGCTGGTGCTTGCCTTCCTAAGCCACTCACTCCAACCTAACATATTTAACATTTTTCCTGACTAATTTCTCATAGCTTCACAATTCAGATGAGGCTTTATTTCCTTTTTGAGGCTTTTCAGGATGTGGCCTTGCTTCAGTTTCTTCTTAATTGTTTCCTTAGCCACCTATTCTTACATTTTACCTTGCGGCTGTATTATTGTGTATTGACACATCTGGCCCCACATACTAGACCTTAGATCTTTGAAAGAGAATCATGATTTATATCTCTAGTTATAGCTCTATGGTTTTAGAACTAGCAAATTACATGGCACTTCATAGACACTCGGTACAATTTGATGAAACAAATGGGTAAATTGGGCCAGATTCCACAAAGGGTCAAAGTAAAGACCGCCAAGAAAATTGGATTTAGAAGAAAGATAGTTTTCATTTGGGAGGAATCATAATCAAATGAGAACATCTCTGCAAAAAAAAAAAAAAAAAAAAAAAAAAAACGTGTGGAGAAAAAAAATAGTTGCAGGTTGTTGTTTTTAGAAGAAAAATGAAGGAATAATAGAGTTCT